>JAFNEN010001996.1:0-18971 GCA_019343175.1 Oedothorax gibbosus
GTGATACGCGAAAGGGTCGCCGTCACAATGTGACGGTATGCGTTTATCAAAGGGATGTCACTATGCGATTTGCAGTGACATCATATTGTACTGTTTTGAATCGCAGTGATGTCATCAAAATCCCAGTCAAAATGCAAACATTGCTGCGATATCATCGTTTTCCATGTTACGTAGAAGATACGCAAAAAAAGCGGACATTAACTTCTATTGACAAAAAAGTGACTGAATGTGACATCACAGCGATCTTCAGTGACTTTTATGTGATATTGCTTTTTGTCACATACTCGTCACATGACTGTTAGGGTGAAATAGCAAAGCTGTAGTAGACTTTAATTCATACCACTAAACAAGAATGGGATAGGGTTTAGCCATATAACCCATTTCCAAGAACTTCAAATAAATGGGTTTTTCCACTTTTTTAAGGGGGCCCGGTACCTTCCCTAGTAGCAATTTTTCATCGACCGATAATCGAATTTTCATCGTTCACCGGTGAGCCGATGAGAATTCGAATATCGGATTTTCGTAGAAAATTGCCCGATGCTCGATAACTGCTCGGTTCTGTCCGCTCGATCGAGCAGCCTAGGATGATTTTTTCCGATGAGATTTACGATCAATTGTCAAGAAGAAATCGATAAGATCCGATGAGTCGTAATCGAAATATCATCGTCCGATGGAATTTCGAACACTTTCGATAAAATTTTAAACATGTTAGTACAAAATGTTTAAACGAGATGGCGCCACTATTTTTTCTGTTATTTCAGGTAATACTTCGAATTTTAGGTGGAGGAGGACAGAACCAACAATCTCGGGATCCGCGCTTTTGGACTTGCAAGAGGCTTTAGTCCTCTCGGCTATGGAGTCTTGCAGGGACATAACGTTTAAATAAAGAGATCAAAAGGTTGATCGTTAAAGAAGTTTTATATTATTGATTAAAGAAATTTTAATTTTGATTTTTTTTTTGCAAGTTGCAAATTCCTTTTAAATATTAATTTAAGTTAACAAACTAAAATAAATATGTTTAATTTAAAAATAACTCTTGGTAACTTACGTATTAAAAAGTTGTTTGGTTCATAATATTTATTCAAAAATCTATTTTTTTTTTTAAGTTAAGTTTTTCAAAAATTAATCAAGGCCAAAATTTAAAAAATTTAAATTTTCTAAGTAAATAAAAGAAATGGGTTTTATCACACAGTAAAAATATTTATCTTCGCAAGCATTAAAAATGTTGTGTGTAAGTAAATAAAAATACCAGTTTGAACATAATAGCTTTCGGATATGAAGTTTTCGAAATATTTTAACGCAATTTGTATGTACTAAAATAAAAAAAAAGCCACATTTTTCGGTTTCTTATCGTTGCGATATCGATTCGTCATAATTTTCGATGAAACGTACATTGATTGAATTTTCACCTTTGACCGATATCGAATCGATGGACTTTTATCGATAGAATTTCGTTCACCGATTGCCGATATCGCCTCGTGCACTTCGGAATACGGATGCGATCACCGGTGAGTTTTCGTGAATCCGATGAACGATCGATGATCGATCGAGCAAATTTCGAGAAACCAATACTACTAGGGTGTACAACTTTTTCTTTATTTTTGCAATTACTAATTCCATTTTTCTTATCATTTCTTATCATGCAACATCTTTAAAAACTACTCTTTAGCAATGAGAGCTTTAAATTCTGTGAAAAATTTGACAAAATTTAAATTTTTCATCAAATTTAACTATTTTCAAATTCCGACTCCTCTTCGGCTTTTTCCGTTTTGTGTAATCAAAAATTTATAAAATGTTCTTTATTGTTAATATCCCATATGCATTCCAATTTTAGTTAACATACACTACTTTTTCGAAAACTAATATTAACGAAAAAAATCACCGAAATTTTCATGAAAAGAAAACGAATTTTCAACTTTTAACATTGTTTACAAAAAAATCTAAGACAAAAAACGAATAAAAGGGATGCATACTTTTATTAAAAATATTATTTTGTATTAAAAAAAATAAGGAAAACAGTTTGAAGTGCCATAGTTAAAAAGCCTTAACATTTTAAAATAGCCCAAAATATATGAAAATCTCGTCCACAGATATTAGCTTCTAAAGTTTCATTTTAACATTACGGGAATACCAAGTTATTCAAATCAAATTGTTTATAACTTCTTTGGTAAAAAGACTTTTGTTCAGTGTTTTGCTGTGAATATTGTAGACTATTAGTTACATTATATACATACAATAAAACTAAATTTTAGTTTGGAAAATGCAATATGAACAAGTGTCAGGTCTTGAGTGGCAACATAAATGCTGAATGAAAATAATTTCTTTCTCGAGCCCCGATATCGATGTTGAATCAATATTATGTAAGAACAGATCACCAATCGGAATACCGATCGAAGGATAATCAGGAATGAAGGTTGAAAAAAATACGTCACTTGAAACAACCTAACCATAATAAAAGTCGAATATACAGGGTGGTTTTAAAATAACGCTCGCTATTAGGAGAGGTCTGTAGCTTGAATGAATAATCCGAATGCAACCAACTTCGAGACAGTTACTAATCAAGAAGGGGGAAAAAGAATGGAATCAAAAAAAAACACCATCGACTCTTGACCAGGGTTCTTAATTACGAGGCGTAATTGGCTGTGTTAAAGCTCCTAAAGGAGGCTAGAAATATGCAGCCGGAATCGATTACATTACAAAAAAAAAGAAATAGTTACAATAATCACCGACAGATGGCGCTACCAATGCAAACACAATATTGTAAGCATTGGCAAAACCAAGAAGCGGTCATTTCTTGCATTAATGTAATGTAATCGATTCCCAGCTGCCTATTTCTAGCCTACTTTAGGAGCTTTAACGCAGCCAATTACGCCTCGTAATTTAGAACCCTGGTCAGAGACGAGTGTGTTTTTTTATGATTCCATTCTTTTTCCCCCTTCTTGATTAGTAACTGTCTCGAAGTTGGGTTGCATTCGGATTATTCATTCAAGCTACAGACCTTCCGAATAGCGAGCGTTATTTTATAACCACCGGTATATAATCGTTGTAAAATATATAATTTCGGAGCTATTGGGGACAGGCGTCATAATTTAGAACCATAGTAATAACGTTTACCTGCTGCCCCTTGGACCAAGATCCGCATGTGCTTCTCAGCATTGCACGGCCGCGCGATCTGGTGTTGCCGGAATATTGGGTCGGATGGTAGTTTGGTTTTTTTTAAACAGTTCGTAAATTGAATAAAATTGGAAGAAAAAACGACATCATTGAAGGAACTATCGTGTTATTGAGCTACGATTTTATTAGCAACATTATTAAATTTTGATGATTTCAAAAAAAGGTCACATGGCCGCTCTACCCCGTACCAAAAAGTTCTCCCTGTCGCTTTTAGCAAAAGTCCCTTTATGTCCACAACCAGGTGTTCACATTTTTTGTCCATGTCGCGCGCCAAGATTGGCGCACATATCGCCCGAATTGGCGACCGGATCTTACAATAGTCAAGTGACGAGCGGAAAACTGAGTGGCACCACGCAATTTTTAAGGTGCAACGTCGAACTTTTGGGAAAATATTTTATGTGCATTCCTCTACATGGGGTATTATGCGTCGGGCTCTTTTGACTGCACAGAATGTTTATAGGTTGGCAGTTATTAAGACTATGCTCGGGCCGGCCCAAACCTGGGTCCTTTCGCATGCAACGCCTTACCGACTGGGCTCAGCAACCCCCAAAAATACTGAGAAGATAGTCTTCCAAAAATGCAAATCAGAAAAATATGTGATCTAAACTGATGTGAAGAAATCGGTTACTACTCACTTGTTTTTCTCTCGCGGCAACCCTGATTTACGCCAGAGATCAGCGGACACGAGTCACACGTTTGTACCGCGAATGAAGAACCGAAAGGAAAACCGGTTTCCTGTCGCCAATGTCCTCCAAGCAGATACAATTACGGAACTACTCCTAATAAATTAAGCGGTTCTTCCCCTGTACTCTTCATATGTTTGAACAGAATTTAAAAAAAAAATGAGCGAAACACTTATTTTTAAACAAATTGACATTGCCAAACCAACAAGGTAATAAGTATCTTTTACCCCGGCCGCAAATGGAAGACTCTAGGGAAAGCAACCAACTCCTCAAGCGGGGAGAAATTTGAAACCCACTCAAAAACAAAAAATGTTCCTTCCTCCCCTTTCTTGTGACACTTATCTTGAAACCACTTCAAAAGTTCTTAAATCATGTAAGATCATTTTTTGTTAGAAGTGATAACGTTGTGCGGTTGTGCCAGCTTTACTTCAATGAAGGTTGATGAGCAAATATTATGTTAATGTTTAATATGTTTCCAAAACTAATGCTTAATAATTTTTTTTTCTCACAAGAATGGGTTTTTTTTCGTAACGTCTGCCATTAATTTGCTTGTACACTATATATTAGTAAACATATATTTGATTGAAATTTAAAATACGGAAGTCTTTATAAACCATTTATTATAAAAATATAAACTAATTGGCACCGGAGATAGGTCGGATAATCGATAGTTCCGGATAATAGAGAATTTTCATTAAGGTACTAAGATTAAATACTATTAACTCTCTTATAATAAAGAGGAGTGCCGAAAGCTATGGCCGACATTATTTTTATTTTCTCAGCGGAGTTCTGGGAAAAGTGCTTTTTTTTGTTTTATAGTAGAGATACGGAGTCTCAAGACTACTGGAGTTTCCCGAAAATTTAAAATTGCCAGGAATTCGTTTTTCCGTTTTTTAATTGCTGAAGTTTTGTTATCTTAAAATCACCACAGCTTCCTGATTTCTTAAAACCCGATAATTTCCTGAGTTGAGAATCGGTACAAAATTCTAATTTCTGTGGAATCACCAGATAATTGCGATTTCAAAATCGCCGGAGATTCACGACTTTTGAATAGCTGAATTTTGCCAATTATCGCCGGAAATTCCTCACTTTAGAATCGCCGTATATTTCTGAAACTGGTTTCTTTTGTAAACAACTAAACATGACTTATATGTTGGAGAAATTTTTTCATGTTGACTTAGGGACTGTCGGTTAACAGAGAATTCTGGATAAAAGAGGTACGGATAATCGAGGTTAGGGGACGTACATAAATTACGTCACGCTCAGAGGGGGGAGGGAGGGGTATGCGCCAACGTGACGGATCGTCGTGACATGGAGGGGGGGGGGGGGGGGTAATCGCTTGCGTGACGTAACGATTCGGAAATTTAAAATTTTGCAAGGAAAATCTGTTTTACATAAAATGAAGTTTTTGAGAAAAAAATTTGAAATCTTTTTTTATAAGAAACACTTTATTTCAGAAAGAGGATGGGGAGATTATTAAATGCAACAACGTCGGTATTATTAGTCTCCTATATTTTACAGACCTTTTCGTAACGGTACTTCGTAACACGCAAAATTGCAACACCATCTTGTCCAATTAGAGGACTGGCAGCTACCTGGACGAACACCAAAAGACCTAGAACTATAGACAGTTCCGATTACTGTCAGAATCCCTTTTTTCGAAGACATTAGCAAATGGCTAGTTACACCTTGGACAACGGAAATGTAAATACAATGTTGGTATATATTCCTATGAATAAATTATTTAACCAAGTTAAATTTTACATTTTTTTCTTTCCAAGTTAGTTTTTAAAAAAATATAAAAATATGCATTTTTTTCAGATTTCAGAAACAAAGGGAAATATTAAAATTAACTTTCTTAAGGGGGGGGGGGGGTGTGCAACAACGTGACGTAATTTTAGAGGGAGGGGTTCGATCAAACGTGACGCAGAGTGACATAGGGGGAGGGAGGGGCCAAAAAAGTCAAAATTTTGCGTGACGTAATTTATGTACGTCCCCTTATACTGTATATAATATATTTTTACTTCCATTTACTTAGTATAAAATGTAAGGCAATGACAGTATTGCGATAGGGTCGAAAATCCAAAATGGAGATTTTGTGTTTTCCATATACGTAGCAATTTTATGTTTTAAATTTATTGAAATTAAAAATCTTATGGGGTAAATAATTACCTTTTCAATGTGTTAATTTATTGAGGGTTTTTTTTTACATATCCCTGGGTCAAAATTAGACCAGTTCCATGATGTGTGTAACTCTGAGAAAGTCCAAAAAGAAAAGTGAGTCGTCGTTGACGTCCTTCCACGTCAAACCGGGGCAATGGGGTATGTGCTCGGGACTGGCTTGAGCACCTCCACGACAGTTGGGGCAGTCCGGGAACAGCTTGGTTCCGGCCTCAAAATTCAAACTCTTTGTGTGTCCCGTCCTGAATCTGGGGAGAGCAGTTTGGTCTTGCCTGCATAGTTGCAATTTAGAAATCTCTCCTGGTTTCTTAGCGCCATACCAAGAGTGCTGTGGGGGACTCCAGTCTATTGCAGTCTTTTTGTAAAAGGAGCCAATTTCTGAATAAGTCAACAGATTGTTCCCCACTAAGATGTCACAGCCTGCCCTTGCAAGTCCGTCAGCCAGTTAATTCCCAGCCAAACTGACAAAAACGGCTTCACAAGCTTAAATACATTTATCTCACTTTTCATAAAAAATTTTTAAAAAATGAGACCTCAATGGCCCTGCTTGCGTGTTGTGCATGAACTATAATGCTAACCAAAATTCGGACCCGTTAAACAAACTGTCTAAAAAAACTAGAACTCTCAGATGTAATTATGTCATATCATACAGCCGATTCAGCATAAAAGGCCAGAGAAGCTCTTCATGACGTCACGTTTTCCGTCCGGTTCGGGTGGTCATATGTCCCTAAGAATGAAGCCTGTTTTTATTCTGGAAATTCTTTCACAGTACGCGAACAGTTTTCGGTCTCCTTTTTCGAAACAGTCGACTTTCCGAACCGAATGAAAAGCTTCTCTGGCCTTAAAGCTGAGTAGGTTGTTCATATCAGTATGTTCCCCTAATGATCCTTTGTAAATGTGCCAATAATTATAGATTTATAAAATTAATAGTTTTAAAGTTAAGACTCAATGAGAATGCTACACAGGGAAAAATTTCTCTCAGTGTGAGGCGCTACTAGTTTCTTTTTAATGGAGACATTTATAACCATTATTTTTATTGAACATAGACCTTAATAAGATGACGGTGTCAATGTGATAACTTAATTAACCTTAAATGAGTCAAGTTAATAGAAGATCTAACTGTACAAAAGTATAATTTATTAATTAAATGATAATAATGTACATAATTTTGAGCAACAGATACAAATCGTTTTTTAGAATACGTTTTTGAACTAAAAAAAGAAACTGCTGTGTATACTGTACAACAAATAACGAGAATCAGGATATCAAACATACCTTTTTTTTTTAAATTTCGACGATAATAACTAAGTTAAATGTCACAGTAGTGCTATACATTGGGGTAATATAGATAATAACAAATAAATGATTTTTCTTTTTTAAAAAAATGTCAGGTACAATAATTATAAATATAACCTTTATCATAATTAAATGTAGACAACACATCTTTTTTTTTACTGTGAAGGTTTCAAGGTTATCAAAACAATATAACACATTCTTCAAACTTGCATATTGTTGATTGTTCTTTTTAAAAAAGTAATCAAAAAAATAAAAAAAATATTCAAAAATCAACTTTTTAAAAATTGCAAGTCAGTACTTTAAAGCTATTTTTTATGCATTGCAAAGTAAAAATAGTGGACAATGAAAAAAAATGTATATTAGAAAACATGGGAACTTTTCATAAAGATGTAATGTTATGCATTGCAAACCTATTATTACGAAAATTAATTGCTAAAAATTCAAATATTATTACATCAATACTCAGAAATGATTTGAGATATTAAGTTACCACCAATGCAAATTAAAACCTATTTAAAAAATACTAGTTCAACCATTTTATTTCATGTGTTTTTTTAAACAAATTCTAATGAAATATTATGCCAACAAAATTCCACCTTAAAAAATGTACATGTATATACAACAATTCGATATAATTATAAGGTAGAAGATAATACCAAAACAAACATAACATTTGAGTACTCATTGTACAGATTTGAGTAATTATTTCAAGAATTGAGTGTTTATCGTACACAATTTATTTTATACCATTGTAAGACTTGGCAAAGATATCACAAGATTCACAACATTTATATTAATTTTTAATTCAGTGACAGATGTAAATACTACTCTTGTACAGTTTATGAGCAAAACCAAAACGAGTTTACATGAGTATTATGATGATAGTATATGAATTGAGTATTAGCATTTGTTCATATACAAAAGTAAGCATGAAAAAATAATTGTAAGTAGGGGGGAAAAATTGAAAGCTTAAGTCCATATGCAAGTTTTATGTTAGAGAACTAATAAAATCTTTTCTCATGCATTTGTATATTTTTGATATAACCACCAATAACAAACTACACAATTACAACAAATTAAACCATTTACATCCATTCATCAAATATAACAAACTCCTACTTACTTTAATCCTAATAAATACTACACATTAAACAGACATGCTGCTGACAATAAAACAAACATAAACACACGGGTAGTTAAGTGCGTGAAATCTGTTTACGACTACAGAAACACAGCCATGTAGGATAAATCGAAATGAATTAAAATATCCTGGTTTTAAAGTGTAATATAAGATTTTATAAGAATCAGTTTTTTTGCCAGTCTATGCAGGTTCACAGGTCCTGGTTTTAAAGTAATCAATACATTTTAAAGAATTTTTAATCACATCTTGTATAACCTGTAGGAAGACACAAAATTACACAACCATACACTATTGAACATTCCGTATAAACCCGCCTATATGTCACACAAACTGGATCAAACTTTTCAATTGAAAAATTGAAAGAGTTTGGTACAAGGTTTTTTGGTACAAAGTAGGGATGCACCGAATATTCGGTTACTATTCGGTATTCAGCCACTTTTGCCGAATAGCTTAACTATTCGGCCGAATAGTGAAATTTAAAAATTTCCAAATTTCTTCAAGTTATTATCTTATAAAACGTCGAAAATTTCCCAAACAGGACTTGTTTTCTTTTATAATAGACTCAAATTCTTAAGTTTTAGTTATTTATAATGTTAAATCAAGCTTTACTCAAGTTATATTAAATAAACATGTCTCTTTAAGTTAACAGTTACAATGAGTGGGCTTAAAAAAAACAATAATTACTATATATATCACAATTGTAATTTTTTCACAAAAAGATAAAAAAATAATTTTAATTGTATAATAATATTGTAAGCCATGGTTTTATTATTTTTTTCTGATTTTCATTTTATACCGGATCCACCTACTTCTGTTTTTGTTTTCATACTTCCGTTTTCGTGTTGTGATTTTACCAATTTAAACTTTCTAAAAGGCTTGTTTTAATAACAAACGAGTACTACTTTAATCTGTGTTGTGTTGCTTCAATTAAAAATTTAATCTAGCTATATTGAATTAAAATTATTGAGTGATTGTGTACTTATATGTTTGGTTAGTTGAAATTGATGAATAATAAATACAACTCAGATCCGACAAAAAATAAAAATTGGTTTAAGTAGGCCAAATATTCGGTATTTGGCCGAATATTCGGCTTAGACTTTTGCCGAATATTCGTTATTCGGCCAAATTTGGTATTCGGTGCATCCCTAGTACAAAGTTTTCTTTTAATTGTAAAATTGAACGGAACTTTCTTTCATAGTACTGGATTACAAAGGAGGACCCAGCAGACTTTAAAACTGCCTTTGTCTCAAATCTAAGCTAGTTTTGCAGACCAGTGAATTTTGCAGTTTATTTTGTGGTGACACTATTTGATTGCAAGAACGTAATAGGGAGAATAACATGACTTCATTGTCATTCAGACTATTGTTTTGCACATTTTTTTAAAAAATCCACTATGTTGATTAAAGTTCCAAGTAAACTTTTACCTTATATCTATTTACAACTATTGTCACATGCGTTTCATTTGCGGGATTTTTCTGCACGTTCCTTTTCAGCATTTCATATTACGTAACAAATTAATCGAAAAGTAGGGTGCTTTTTTAAATAGATGTTTGTTTCTGTGCTGTCTCTTATGGCTTAAAAACTGCAAAACCCTGAAATCTGCAAAAAAATCTTGCTTTTCCTAGTTATGCAGATTTTTAAAATCAACACTATTTTTTTTTAAATACTCCAAGACCAAGAAACGTAAATAAGTTTTCAAATAATTTGCAGATGAATATCTCGCAGAACTAAAAATATTTCAAACCCAATACAAGTGTCATTGAAAGTTAAAACTTGTTTAAGTCGTGTTTTCCAATGTTTACCTCTAAATTGATGTTAGGTTTCTATCACCTGTTTGCCTTCAAGTCTTCTTTTATTTTGTATATCATAAGCTCCATGCATGCGACAGCATCTTCGACACTGTCGTGGCCACCCACTGAAAAAAAATTTGTTAAAGTTGAGCTTCGATGTTAGGTTAGGTTTGAATTATCGTCGCACTAGAGCTACACGAGGCCTATTGGCGACGGCCGTCGTATTTTAAAACCACAGTCAAGTGACGAGCCGACACCTGAATAGGCACCCAACGCAACTGTTAAGGGCGACATTGTACGCAGCGTTACAACTTTGAAGGATATTTAACGTGCACTACCTTACACGGGGTATTAATCGTCAGACATTTTTGGCTGCACGGGCCGTTTATAGGTGGGCAGTTATTTTGGCGATGCCCGGACCTGAACCTGGGACCTACTTCATGCAAGGCGAAAGTCTTTATATCGACTGGGACCTTTCGCATGCTAGGCGAGTGCCTAACCGACTGGGCTCCCCAGCCCCGCTTCGATGTTAGGAAAGTTTCCCAAAGTACAGGGTGTCTGTAAAAGGAATGTCCGAGTTTTAATGGTATATTACAGGAGTTTATTTTATACTAAATATAACAAATCATACATGATATTGAAGGAAAACTAACTTAGTTGTTCCTATAAGTGCTCAAGGTGTGCGACTTTAGGGATACAGCACACATCCAAACGAAAATGCATACTATCTTCGTCGTCGCTCTCCTGGACATTGTTCTGTCAGTAGCCACTGTTGGTGGAAATGTCATGGTCATCTTTGCTGTTATGAGGTAAATTGGTTTTGATCTTCAGACCTTTAAACTGGAAGCACGCGCTGGGCTATTGACAACATTTTAAAGAGGATTATTTTTTTCAGGGTTTAGGGATATCTCTCTGCCGTACACTGTAAAAAAAATTTGTGAAATTACAGCACATTTTCCTTTTACATCAAAGTTTATCATCACACTGTGATAGTATATTAGAGGGATTTTTTTTACAGTGCAGACAAATTTAGGACGTAAGTTCATAGAGTGCAACCTTTTAATAGAATCTAAAGATTTGACACATTTTGAAATATATCCGGTGCATAAGGATATGTTTCAAAGAGTGCGACCTTTTAATAAAATCTAAAGATTTGACACACTTTGAAACATATCCGGTGCGTAAGGATATTTGTTCTAAAAGAAATCTTAGGGTGTAGTAAAGCACCCTCTGGAGTGTTCTGCTGGGTTAAGGAAATATCCTCAATACAAAATCGTTTTCTTTGAAAGAATATTTTATCAAAGCAAAAATTGATTTTGAAATCTTTGTTGTTGGAAAAACTTCCCGCAGTCCCCAAAGGAATAACAATAAGTAGTAATATACTTAATGCCTTATTTATTTGAATAGTTCACAGTACTGTTTGTGAAAATTTCCATCAGCTTTCAAGTCTTTACAAATCCATAGTCAAAAGTTTTCAGTTTCAATTTAGAACTATCATTTGCTATGCTTTTATTTAATACAGTATTAGTTAAAACTAATTTATGCATTCTATGCGACGTACGGTTAATGATGTTTACTGATCTTCTGATTACTCAAGTCTCTTTATACGTAATAAAGTATAACTGAAGTTTCATAACCAAGTAGAAGTAGTCATAACCTAAAGTTTTCAGTTTCATTTTAGAATTATCGCGCGTTTGCTATACTGTTAGCTAATACAGTATAAATTAAAACTGAACTATAATTTATGCATTTAAATATTTCATGTTTCTTCTTATTAATGATGTTTACTGATTTTCTGATTGATAAAGTCTTTATATTTCGTCAGATATCGCCAACTCCACAGCGTAACCAACGTCTTCATTCTTGCCTTGGCGGCGGCTGATCTGCTGGTTGGCCTCAATGTTCCCTACTATATCCTCTTCTATTTCGACTTTCGTGAACTTGCTTGCCACCGCATCAGCTGTCTTCTACGCTACTGGTTCACAATCTACGCAGGAGGATGCTCCATGTTGTCGCTTATAGGTGTTGCAGTTGACAGGTATGTAGGTATATTCAGACTTACTTGTGTCCATTTAACTTTTAAATGGGAGTAAGGAGGGGATAAATCCTCCAAATCAATAAACCATGCATACTTCAGTGTATTCCTGCTCACGTGGGTATCGAAGGAAATGAGTGTGCTGACATAATTGCCAAGGATACTCGGGATTTGGATCAGCCTCTCATCGTTACTTCTGAGGATGCAAACGCGGTTGCCAAGCGTAGAATTTTTAAGCAGCGTTTTAAAAAGCCCTTCATTCCTGATCCAAACTCCCATAGAAACCTATCATCTGTTATAGCAAGACCTTGTACAGGTCATTTTAAAGGCAGGAAATTGGAAAACATCTCCAGATAACACCTCAAGATCCTACCCATTCTGCAGAAATTGTCCAGAAACCCAACTAACGCCAGACTATTTGTTTGACTGCCAATAAGCAATTGCTGCCTCTCTTTTTGGGCTTGGCACACCACCACAAGACTTACTTTATAGTCTCCTGCCCCATGACCTGGCCACTCTCATCATCAACGCATTTGGCCCTATATATATAGTAATAGCTTTACATTTACACGTAGGTAGGTAGGTTACACATCAGTTTTAATGCAGGGGTCTAGAGTTCTGACTTCTTATAATGTCAATAAAGCGCTGTCCTGAACCATGGCCAAACTGAATAGAGTATCAGGCTTAGATATCCAGAAAAATTAGCATTTTATTTAAACTAGTCGTATTGAAAATGTCTTCTCACCGCGTTTGTGGCAGCTGAACTTGATTGAGGGTCTTCACTGTACTAAACGCTACACGAGTGAAAAGAAAAAAGCTGGAAATATCGTTACTCTACTAATTCAAACAAAGCTTTTTGCTCATTTAATATAACCATTTCTACTATCCTTCACTAGAGGCTTACAAAGGTGCAGTCCCGTCTATGCACTGTCATCAAGTAACCGCGTGTTGTAGCGTAATACTCTATTTAGTTTGGTCTTTCCGGTAGTGAACACTATAGTGACAATCAATGACATACAGTTTATGGTATTGAATTCAACGATTCAGAGGCTCTGTAGCTGAGTGGTAGCGCTTTTATATGTTGCCATAGGAATGGCTCTTTGTAGATGATTGCTTCGGTCCCTGATTTTAGCGCCAAGAGTTTGGGGAGAATTTTGGGAATCATAAAGACATTGCACAATTTTGCTCGAATTTTAATCGTGTTAGTTGCAGCGGTATAGCAGATCCTTTCACACAACAAATAAAAAAGACAGAACTTAAGACTTGGAATACGAAAAACTTAGGCTTAACTGATAGCCCAAATTAACTGTGAGGTTCAAGGGTTAAAAGCCCAAATTATTTCTGGTTACGGTACTTTAAAAAAGTATCTATACTTTTTAATGGATTAATAACTCGATCTCATTTACAGGTACATCGCCATACTCCATCCCCTCTCATACCACAGGATGGTTCGCAACAGATACGCTTCCCTCTACGTCCTGATGGTATGGCTGTCCATGGGCGTAGTCAGTTCTCTGCCACTGATCGGGATCGGCGAGACCTTCGACCCTTCCCGGGAATGCGACCTGTACTACACCCACACCAAGGAATACGCCCTGGCCGCAGTGGCCTCTCTGGTCTTGCTGACTTTCATCGTGACCACGAGCCTCTATTCCGTCATCTTCAAAGCAGCCTGGAGACATAAGCGAGCGGTGGTTGCATTAGACTTCAATCATAAGATTCGCCAAGAGACCAAGACGGCAAGGATGATGGCGCTTGTGATGGGTGTGAATTTTCTAGGGTTCCTTCCGTATTTGACAGTGATTACCATGAGATATTTGGATGGAATGAACCAGGAGAGGATAGGGTTTTTCAAGCCGTTTGTGGTGTGCTGCTATTTCGGGAAGTCGGCGATCAATCCCGTCATATACGGCTGGAAGAATAAAGAGTTCAGGACAGCTTTCAGACGGATTGCAAGTTTTAGAAGGAATGTGAATAAGTGAATGTATTTAAAATGGGTTCAAATTCATATAAATTTACCATCATAAAGTGAAATGTTTATACGTTTTTGTACCTTCGATCTTGCCATGGAATGAGACCTGTACAACAACCACACCAAGAAATACGCCCTAGCTATAGTCGGAGCCTCCGAAAAGAAGAGAGAGGGGTGGAAGGAACAAAAGGTTCAGAACGGCCTTTAGGGAGACGGCATCAATAGTAGTAGTTGCATCATTTTTGGATGCATCTGTGGAGATGATGAGGGCGTATTCCCAGTTGAGGGATTTGTGAGGTGCAAAAAGGCGACGAATAGTGCATATACAGGGGGAAGAATTAAGAGTTCAGGACAGCTTTCAGACGGATTGCTAGTTTTAGGAAAAATATGAATAAGTGAATTGTAAATGGTTCAAATCCAGGTAAGTTAACCTTCATAAAGTGAAATGTTGATGCGTTTTTGTACCTTCGACTCTGCCAGGGAATGGGACCTGTACTACTACACCTACACCATACTGCCGTGGGCTGGTTAATTGCAGAAAACACAACAATGGATTGCATTAGTTTTGTTTTAAAATAATCAGTCATTCAATGTGCTTTCTTATGGTGTAGAATTGTTTAAGTGCTTACAACAATGGTCTAAGTAATTAGTCTAGTTACTGCAGTTGCCAACGGCAGCATACGTTTCTGGCCGCAGTGGCCTCTCTGGTCTTGCTGACTTTTATCTTGACCACTAGTCTCTATTCCGTCATCTGAAAAGCCGCCTGGAGAAACAAGCGAGCTTTAATCTTAAGATTCGTCAGGAGACAGCACGAATGATGAGGCTTATGATGAGTATGAATTTTACTTCTCCAACTATAATTGAGTTTTGATACACACACAATAAAAAAAAGCACTTCGTACACTTTGGTTTTTGCTCTTACAAAAACAAATAAGAAATTGATGCTTCTACAGAATTTTTTCAAACTTTTAAAGTAGAAGATATCTTAGTGTACTCATTATTATTAAGAACAAAAATTCTATAGCTGGACAAATTTGGTTTTTGAAATCGTCTTGTGCTTGTTCTTTCTATATATAAAAAAAATCTTGGTAGGTTTGATAGTGGTTAGAAGGGACTTTTATTGTTACAAACCTACTAATTTAACTAATATAACACTTTTCAAAACTGGCCAAAGAAGAAATGTTGATAATCACTTATTATGGCTTCTGTGAAGTTTATTAACATGTAATAACCATAATTTAAATAAATGATATCCTCATTAAACATTGATAATGCATGTAGCTAACTTTTGCAGTTAATTTAAACTAATTGAAAATGGTCAAGGACAGACATTGACCCTTATTGTTTTTTGTTTTACACATTAACGTTAATGCACGTAACTTGATTATCTACAGCGATAAGTTACTAAGAGTAAATTTAAATATCATCTAAACAAGGAGTATTTTAAACAGCGTTATAATACTAAAAAAAAGTTTGAAAATCATCATTAAACAGTTGGATCGATATTTGTAATCTTTGAAGTTAATTTTTACTTACATGAAAAACAATTGATTTTAACATTTTTTTTAAACTTTCAATTACACAATCTATATATATAAAATGCAAAGTCCTGACTCACTGACTCGCCCACGTATCAACGCCCAGCCAAAACTACTGGAGTTTCAGCTACCAAATTTTAGGAAAATATTCTTTTTATATCGCGTCATTCACTGAGCTAAAAGTTTATGAAAAAGGGGAAAAACTTGTTATCGTTAAAGAAGATTTGTTCATTGACACAAAAATCTCATTTTTTTTTCGAAAATGTCACTTAGCTCGTTCTTCCACTAAGAGCTTCAATTTATTAACGTCTTAGCTTCCATAATACGTTATACATAGAAAGTGGAAGGCATAATTACACATAAATGCTTTGTCCGTCCTGTCTCTGACACCCTCTCTCATCCCAAGTACAAAACTTCATAGATTTATACAGAAAATAACAGTATTTATTTTTGTAAATATATATGAGGTTTTTTTTCTGTAAATTTAACAGATTTTTTTTTTCAATTTTTTTTTTTTTAGAATTGACACCTCGGGACCTTCGAGAAGCGGAGATTGTCACCGTTTGAAAAGCCTCATACAGGGTGAAGCAAATAAAAGCGGCCCCAACGTGGAGATAACAATACGACAGGAATGTTGCCAAGTCAAAAACCAATACAAAAACAGGTTTGCTAATATGAAGCCATTGATCGCTTCAATATTAAGCCCAAACAAACGCTTGGCGACTTATTTGCCGGCAACTACGCTATGGTTTGACAAGCTAGTTGAAATGAAATATAAACAAGGTTTGTAGAGCTGATCAAAAAAAGTTCCACTAGTGATTATTTCGGTTGTTACTTATCGTAGAGAATCGGACCTTTTTGTTACTACAAAACATTCTAAATTGCACGACTAAAAAAATTTGCATAAGAAGCCGTCTTCATACAATACACACTACGATCTGAGCTGGCCAATAGTCTATGAGAGCTCTAATGTGATGCTAATCCAATCCAACCAACGCAAAACCAGGTTTGTCAAGTGAAACCATTGCACGCTTGAATAATCTTTTATTTCCACTTGAAAGCTTTCAGGCGGCTTCAAGAGTTTTTCTCGCCAAGCATTTCAACGTATTCCTATCTCTAGACCGGGGCCGCTTTTATTTGCCTCACCCTGTATTATGTTTGAACAGAATATTTAAAAAAAATTAGCGAAACACTTATTTTTAAACAAATTGACATTGTCAAACCAACAAGGTAATAAGTATCTTTTACCCCGGCCGCAAACGGAAGACTCTTGAGAAAGCAACCAACTACTCCAGCGGGGAGAAATTTGAAACCCACTCAAAAGCAAAAATTGTTCCTTCCTCCCATTTTTCTTGTAGCACTTATCTTGCTTGCTTGAAACCACTTTCAAAAGTTCTTAAATCATGTAAGATCATTTTTTGTTAGAAGTGATAACGTTGTGCCAGCTTTTACTTCAATGAAGGTGGATGAGCAAATATTATGTTAAAGTTTAATATTTTTCCTAAATTAATGCTTTATAATTTTTTTCTCTCACAAGAATGGGTTTTTTTTCGTAACGTCTGCCATTAATTTGCTTGTTCACTATTTATTAGTAAACATATATTTGATTGAAATTTAAATACGGAAGTCTTTATAAAAAACATTTATTATAAAAATATAAACTAATTAGCACCGGAGATAGGTCGGATAATCGATAGTTCCGGATAATAGAGAATTTTCATTACATACTAAGGTTCTAAGATTAAATACTATAAACTTATAATAAAGAGGAATGCCGAAAGCTATGGCCGACATTATTTTTATTTTCTCAGCGGAGTTCTGGGAAAAGTGCTTTTTTTTTTTTTTATAGTAGAGATACGGAGTCTCAAGACTACTGGAGTTTCCCGAAAATTTAAAATTGCCAGGAATTCGTTTTTCCGTTTTTTAATTGCTGAAGTTTTGTTATCTTAAAATCACCACAGCTTCCTGATTTCTTAAAACCCGATAATTTCCTGAGTTGAGAAACGGTACAAAATTCTAATTTCTGTGGAATCGCCAGATAATTGCGATTTCAAAATCGCCGGAGATTCACGATTTTTGAATAGCTGAATTTTGCAATTATCGCCGGAAATTCCTCACTTTAGAATCGCCGTATATTTCTGAAACTGGTTTCTTTTGTAAACAACTAAAAATGACTTATATGTTGGAGAAATTTTTTCATGTTGACTTAGGGATTGTCGGTTAACAGAGAATTCTGGATAAAAGAGGTACGGATAATCGAGGTTAGGGGACGTACATAAATTATGTTACGCTCAGAGCGGGGAGGGAGGGGTATGCGCCAACGTGACAGATCGTGACATGGAGGGGAGGAGGGGGGTAATTGCTTGCGTGACGTAACGATTCGGAAATTTAAAATTTGCAAGGAAAATCTGTTTTACATAAAATAAAGTTTTTGAGAAAAAATTTGAAATCTTTTTTTTATAAGAAACACTTTATTTCAGAAAGAGGATGGGGAGATTATTATATGCAACAACGTCGGCATTATTAGTCTCCTATATTTTACAGAACTTTTCGTAACGGTACTTCGTAACACGCAAAATTGCAACACCATCTTGTCCAATTAGAGGACTGGCAGCTACCTGGACGAACACCAAAAGACCTAGAACTATAGACAGTTCCGATTACTGTCAGAATCCCTTTTTTTGAAGACATTAGCAAATGGCTAGTTACACCTTGGACAACGGAAATGTAAATACAATGTTGGTATATATTCCTATGAATAAATTATTTAACCATGTTAAATTTTACATTTTTTTCTTTCCAAGTTAGTTTTTAAAAAAATATGCATTTTTTTGAGATTTCAGAAACAAAGGGAAATATTAAAATTAACTTTCTTAAGGGGGGGGGGGGGGTGCAACAACGTGACGTAATTTTAGAGGGAGGGGTTCGATCAAACGTAACGCAGCGTGACATAGGGGAGGGAGGGGTCAAAAAGTCAACATTTTGCGTGACGTAATTTATGTACGTCCCCTTATACTGTATATATTTTTACTTCCATTTACTTAGTATAAAATGTAAGGCAATGACAGTATTGCGATAGGGTCGAAAATCCAAATGGAGATTTTGTGTTTTCCATATACGTAGCAATTTTATGTTTTAAATTTATTGAAATTAAAAATCTT
>JAFNEN010001997.1:0-20441 GCA_019343175.1 Oedothorax gibbosus
TCAACGGGCTGTTATTTTTTTAATTAAACCTTCTGCAGACTCGGAATATTCCCAAGTACTAAGAGCCATTTTGGCACCATCTTGGCGGCCCAATATACGAATTATCGCTCATATTGCAACAAATCTGAACTATCTGGGGATGTTAAAGTATGCTGAGATTTATTTTTCAGAGACAAACCATGGCAAGGGATTTTTTTACATGTCATATAATCATATGAAATGCATGACGACGATTTTCCCATCCCAAAAATCCGACGACTCAGCCGGGGCTCGAACCCGCGATATGATTTAGAAGAACCTAGATAGTATTCTGGACCGTTAAAGAATGCGACAGAAAAACAAAAAGACAAATCCGCAAAGTACCTTTTGTTTTACATTTAAAATTTGAAGTAAAAGTTTAAAGGGATTTCAGTGGATCATACCTGCTACAAAATTGGTTTGAAACAGCTTTTCTTTCTAGAAATAACAGTCACTCTATATAATAGTCACTGAATCCCAAAAATATGTAACGATTCTCTTTAAATGCTTCTCCACTAAACCTTAAACCACATATGAGGAAAAGATAACCGCCTATAAAAGAACACAGACCAATAAAAAAACGCATCTGAAGAACAAACAACATTGATATCTTTTTTTCCACTTTCAAGATATCCTTTTACGTTTCAGAATCGAGTTCTGTTTTTACTGAAAAAATAGAAATGGAACAAAAGTGACAAACACTCACGCGAAAAGGATGTTATCCAACCCCGGAGGTAACAAAAAAGAGCTTAGGATCGTTTGAAAAAATAAAGATTCGTCTGTTTCTAAACGCTCATACACAGTCAGTAGAATTACTTGATTATTGAATAAATATACATGGACAAATATCGTATATTAATGTTTTTATTTGTATTTTTATATGATCATTTTTATATCTTTATATTGCTTGTCTTTGTCTCACCAAACTGCAATTTTATAAACGAGAATTTTCGAGTGTCGGGCTCGGACTTTGATAGTTCATTTTTTTTTCGAGAAATTTGGATATTGTTTTAAAAAGATATTTTTATAACAACGTGAAAAAAAGTTCACTTTTTTATATCATATTCATTCATAAATCGTTGCGAAAATGACACTTTACGTGCTTACATCACAGGCAGTGCCGAAAGTAGTACTTTCGGCACTAGTGCGGTAAACTAAATAAGAGTTTCTGATTGGTAGAAAAACAAAATGTCATGAATATCTCTATGGAAACTAAATGATGTCATGAAACTCATTTATTTCTATTGGATCATTAATTTTGCATTTTCTAATATCTCCATGGAAACTACAAGTACTACAAAAATTATTAAAGGAAATTAAATAAGACAAAAGTAAGAACACAGATTTCAGGCCAAAGAAATATCGCCATGGAAACTAAAAGATGTCATGAAAATCACTCATTGGTAGAAATACTTTTTTGCATGTTATTATAAAAAATATTGTAAGCAAGCACGTGCCAAATAATACTTTATTAAGCTCTTGTCATTATTTCAGCCACTCGCTTAATAAAGTATTATTTTCGGCACTAGTTGCTTAAATAACTATTGTTTAATTTAAAAGTAAAATTAAAAATTTTTAGGTACTCATTGCTTGAGATTTCCAATATGATTCGTCTGTTTCCGGACTGTCTATACACCTTCAGTACTATTAGTTGTTTATTAAAGGAATATAACTGGAGAGTTGCCAAGTTTTTATGTTTTGACATGATATAATTATATATGTAATACTAAAATTTATAGAAGAAAACGAGTTGGTGTTAAACGGCTTTCTAACTATATCGCTATTAAGAGAATATTACTTATAACCTTGCATTAATTTGGAAAAGTTTACAACTATTTTGTGCATAACGAATTTTAATATTTACACTTTTATAATTCAGTGCTTGGTTTTTATAAAATCACGCACGAGCTGTCATCCTAACTGGAAATTGCTATGGACATAAAAATGTATTGACAAATATTTTGAATTTCTTTACTCGATTATTCCGTGGCATAACAGTTCTGGAAAGATTTCTCTAATTATTGATTAAATCTCGATATTTAAAATATTGAAATTCAAATTAAAAATAAATGATAACAAAAGCATATTTACGTGACATTTCAAAAAGTAGGTTTACTACAGAATCTGTCACTTAAACCGCTTCCACACAACATTTGTGCTCAACAGGAAACACACTATTTATACACCTCAGAAAGAAATTCGACAAACAGGGCCTTTATCTAGTTGTAATTCAAACTTTTAAACGCCAAAATTAACTATTTTCATTAATCTTCTATCTCATATTTAATAATTAGACTCTACCGTTTGCTATATTTGTTTGAAGTTTGAAGAATAATGATGTAATCTTTTTTAATAAATATCTTTGTGTGTCGCCACAATTTACCATTTACATTTCTTTCGAAAATTCCGTTATTTATCGTTTGTTAATTTACAGTTCGAAAAATATATAATTAGTAAAATTGATGCTTTAAAAATAAAAGCGAAACTTTGCATATTTTTTTTATGCCAAGTTAGAATATATATATATATATATATATATATATATATATATATATATATATATTATATATATATATATATATATATATATATATATATATATATATATATATATATATATATATATATATATATATATATATATATATATATATATATATATATATATGCATCTTCCTTCATACATATATATATATATAGCATCTTCCTTCATACATATATATATATATATGCATCTTCCTTCATACATATATATATGCATCTTCCTTCATACATATATAATGAACCATCAAAATAACTCTATTGTGATATAACAACAATCCAAACTAAATTATATCACATTAACAAATATTCTTTCAAAAGTTTTTATTTTTATTTTAAATAAAGTATCTCGTACGTTTAACGAAATGGCAACAGTGAAAATATTGAATAAAAATAGAATTTGCATGGTTATTTCAATGTAGATTTAAATTTTAAATAAACTTATAATTTAATTTTTTTAATGAAATTTATAATGTAGCCTAGTCTGATTTTTGCTTCAAAATTATGTAACCCACTTGTTTGTGAAAGTGGGTGACAGACGGACAGACAGACAGGCGGATGGACTGAACGAATATAATACCTTCCACTTTTTACGCTATAAACGTAGTGTGAAAGCTAAAAGTAAGAGAACATTTTTGTAGAGTAAATTTAACCGGCTCGCAACTTATAAAACGAACTTCAAATAGATTGTTTTGTTGAGAAAGATTAATATTGATAGATTTAAATCTTAATTTAAAAATTAATGTGAATTTTCAGAATTTCTTAACATTTAATTTTATCTTAAAGCCGTACTTAACTTAAACGTAAGTTTTCACACAATACCAATAAAATTTTTCACATTTTCATTTTAAAATGTAAAATTTCCTGTAGTGCAGGCCGTCAAGTTCATGGAAATATACTATAACTTCAACTGTGTAAAGTCATTTCAGCTACATTAAGGACCTTGAACCCTTTTTTGAAACCCAAAAACAATTTCAAACACTTTTCTCCAAAACAGGTAGTAAATGTTGTAAATCAGGAATAAAGTTAACGTCAACCACATTTTTTCTTTCAGCTTCAATCAATTTTAAGTTTATTTAATAAGATTAGACTAAAAAAATAAAAGAATTCTTAGAAGCAAAAAAAATCATAAAATTTCCGATAAAATGTTGTATTCTCTTTCTATTTTTAAAAAATGTAAGCACAAGACAGTTAACTCGCTGCTTTATCTTGCAATATAAAAGTTTGTTTAAGAATGTTTCAGACTTAATTACTGGTGAGTGACATTTTAAACGTTCACACATTTTTTAAAAAAGTGAAATATAAGTGTAATGAAATCAATTTACGGACAATTTTATTCAAAACGGCACCTGGCGCCGAAGGCGCCTAAACCCGTATACATTGAAGATAGTGACATGGATTAATCATGGTTAAAGCAAAAGAAATTCTGAGAAAATGTTCAAAAGTTGTGTAAGTCCGCAAAAAGTCCAAAAGTCAAACAAACACGTGGGGTAATGGCAGCCGAGGAAGAGGTGAGCAGCAGCGGTCGTCAACACTTGGGCGGTCTGATGCAGCAGGGCAGGTGGCAACAGTCGCGGTCTTCGGCTTGGGAGGACAGGGAAGGTCTACACAAACTGATGGTATCGGGTGAACAGGGATCCAAAGATTGATATGTGATGTCTGTTGTGAGCAGGCAGGGGGTAAAAAGCGCTATAATGCAATTTGGTGCTTGCTTTTGATGCAGAAAATGAATATAATTTTTGGGGTGAAATAGCAAGTGGCAAAATCATAAAAAAAAGAAAGAGTATCATTCAGCAAAAATTTGTAAAAGCTTCATGGGAAGATGTTTTGGTGTCGATTGGATCTCGGTCTTTAGGGGAGCCACCAAGCTATCTGTGGAGGAAAGCTCCTGGTCTTTTCTTGTTTGCAGGCATGTTTGTATCATAGTCTTGCATTTTTGGGATTTCGGTGTTCGGATGGTCTTCAATAGAAGTGAAAAATTTAAGGGCTAGCTTTTGAGTAAAAGTTTTAAAACTTGGGATGTCTAGTGCAAAACGAATATCTTCATTTCTCATGAACCATCTTGCTTTTGTTATGCATCTTAGCAATTTATTTTCCAGGACTTGTATGTTGTGAAAGTTAGTTTTAGCTGAGAAGCCCCATGCAGGGGCGGCGTAGGCAATGATGGGGCGTAGGTAATATTTGTAGACTAGGATTTTATTGTAGGTTGAGAGTTTACTGTTCCATCCGATGAGATGGTAAAGAGCGTATCTGCATTTAAGGAATTTTTTCTTAATATAATTAATGTGTGTTTTCCAGGTTAGTTTCGAGTCAAACATGACACCGAGATATTTCACGGAGCTTGACCAGGGGATAGCTTGACCGTAGAGGGTGATTTCTTTTGGTTTTTTCTTGCTTTTGGAGAAATAAATGGCCTCGGTTTTATCGATATTTAGTTGAACTTTCCAGGAGATGAGCCAGTTTTCAATTAGGTTTATGTGTTTTTGCAATTTAAATTTGATGTATCCGGGGCCGCCCTTCGCGAGGAGGGCGGTGTCGTCTGCAAAAAGGCTAGTGATGGTTTTCTCAGGCATTTGGGGAATGTCGTTAATAAAAAGAAGGAAACAGAGGGGTCCCAGTTGTGAACCCTGGGGCACTCCCGAGTAGATTTGACGTGTCGTAGAGGTGTGGTCGTTGGCTTGGACAATAAATTGACGGTTGTTTAAGTAAGATATGAGGATGCAGATCAGGTAATCGGGGAATTTGTAGTCGATTAATTTTGAAATAAGTCCGTTAATCCAAACTTTATCGAATGCTTTGCTGATGTCGAGCAGAATGGCTCCAACGGGGATTTTATTGTTAAGATTTTCTGAGATAAATTCTGTGACTCGGACAAGCTGATGGGTGGTCGAAAGTTTGGGCATGAAACCGAATTGTTGATGAATAATGGTGTTATTTTCATCGGTGAAATTTCGCATACGTGAAAGAATAGTTGACTCGGCCATTTTGCTTAGAATATTTAGGAGGGAAATTGGGCGATAAGAGTCAGGTTTTGAAGGATCTTTGCCATCTTTGAAGATTGGGATAATTTTGGCGGTTTTCCATTGGGTAGGAAAGTGTCCGTAGGTAAGCATGCTATTGAATACATGGCTAAGCACGAGGAAAATGTTCGTAGGTAGGTTTTTAATCATTTTGTTCGTAATTTTGTCGATCCCGGGGGCTTTACGGGTTTTCAGTTTCTTGGAAAATAGGGTGAGCTCAGAAGTTTTGATGGGTTGAAATAAAATAATTTTATTTCTTCGAAGGAAGTTGTTGACGTTATTGTTGACATATTGTTCAGTGGGTGGGTGGCAGATGGGGTTGTCGGTGAACTGGTTGGCCAAATTGTCAGCAATCGTCTCAGCAATTTCTTCTTGGGTTGTGGCGGTGCATTTGTCTCCATTAGGTCCGGTTCTTTGAAGGGGTGGGATGGGCTTGAATTTTCTCTTGATTTTTGCCGCCGCACCAAATAGACTTCTGTCTGCAGTACCAAGGGATTCGATGTAGGCGGTGTATGATTTTTGAGTGTAGACTTTTATTTCTCTCCGAAGGATGGCGTTCACTCTATTGAACTGTGTCTTATCATTGGGATAACGGGATCTTTGCCAAACTCTTCTGAGATGGTTTCTGCTTGTCATGAGTTTTCTTATGTGTGGTGGGATGAATTGTTTAGGAGCGTTGTTTATAGGTTTAGAAGAGAGTTCATGGGCCTGGGTAATGTAGTTTGTTATTTTCTGGACCGCTGCATCGATGTCATTGTTATTTTGGATAGGGTTTTGGAAAATATTGATCTGTGCAAGTTCTTTTCTATAGTTGTCCCAGTTAGTTGCAGTTCTTCTGTTATTAGGGGTCATAGTGAATTTGAAACTGAAGTGGATGTTCACAGGATTATGATCTGATGAGAGTTCCGAAATAGAGTTAACGTGGTGAGTGTGATTAAAATTTTTAATGATTGCAAAGTCTATGGTGCTACTTCCAAGCGGGGTGATGTGGGTGGGATCTTTTGGGAATGCAATGTGGAGATTATTGTTTTGTACAAGACGGTAAATAGATTTTCCAACTTGGCAGGTATTATTACAGTTCCAATTTTTGTGGTGTGCATTGAAGTCGCCAGTAATAATGATGTTATCTTGAATTTTGGAGATAGTTTGAAGGTCGTGTGCGACATCCTTGGGGTTGGCTCCACAAGGAACGTAGATGGAGACGAGAGACAGAGGTGGATGGGTGGGGATCATCACAGTGATGGCCGAAGCTTCAGCAATCTTGAGAGAGGGAAGAGACGCTGAATGATGAGGGATGGTGCTCTTAATTGCAATGGCTGTGCCACGCATTCCTCGTCCATGGATAAGGTCGCCGTCATCACGGTAGATGGAGTAGTTGGGAAGGTAAATGTTGTCATTTTGTTTGAGGTGAGTTTCTTGTAGGAGTAGGATATCAATTGAGTACTTGTTCAGGTAGTTGCGGAGAGTGTAAATTTTGTTCTTGAGTCCGTTGCAGTTAAAGAAGCATAGGTTTAAGTACTGTCTATTTTGGGACATTATTAATGAGTGGGAGGGATGAATTAGTGGAGGCAGTGTAGTTAACGAAAGCTTGAAGCTTGTCTATTGGATTATTGGCTGCTTTCATGGTTGTTAGGAGTTCTTGGATGTTGCCAAGGCCGCTGAAAATAGATGTGAGCTCTTTGATTAATTCCATGATGGGTTGCAGATTTGAAAGTAGTTGGTTAATGTCATCTGGGATGTTGACTGGTGGGAAGTTGGGGATTGTAGCTGCAGCTGCATAGGTGCGGGTCTGGTTGTGGTAGAAGCGGCGTTGGGCAGGGAATCCTTCTGGAGTAGTCTGTTGCTGGGGGAGCCCGATGGCATTGCTTGTAGTCATTCCAACTGTTGCTGCCTCGGCCTGTATTCTCTGAATTCTTTCCGCGTCTCGTTGTTCCTGGGTCTTGGGGAATTTCGGGCATTGGGTGTAGGCGGCCGTGTGTCCGACTTCATTGCAGTTAATGCACTTGGGTGTGATCGATCTTGGGAGCTGGCATGACCTGGTTTCATGTTCGCCCGCACACTTGAGACACCTCGGAGACATAAGGCAATTTCTGGCGGTGTGATTAAACCTATTACATTTGAAGCATTGGATAACTTTTTTCTTGGGTTCATATTTTTCGAAGACGACTGAAAGGAAGAGGCATTTGTCGAGCTTATATATTTCATCGTTTGTATCATTTCTTTCCACTTCAATGATGAATGTTCCCAACAGCTGTCGAGACATACGATTGACCAGTTGGGTAACCTTCATGATGGGATAACCTTGTTCAGTTAATTCTTGCTTAATTTCCTCAGGATCTGCATTGGGTGGCATTCCTTTTAGCACAACTTTGAATGGTCTCTTGGGGTTGGTTGGGGTGATAATATATGCTTTGATATCATTTTCCTCGAGGAATTTCCGAACCTTTCTGTAGTCTTCCGCATTTTTTGTGAAAACCTTGATATACTCTCCACTACTCTTGGACGTGATAGGAGCAACTGTATTGATTTGTTTGAGGACGGAATTAAAGTTCGGTAAGGTTTGTATCATGAACGGGGGTGGGGCCTTTTCTTCAGGAGTTTCCACGTCGAGGGCACTAAACTGGTTATTCAGTTCGATGGCTGAGGATGCGGGTTTGAAGGTTGCCGGTTTAATGAACTTTTTGGGGAAGGTAAAGCCATGATTGGTGTTAGCAGAGGAATCAATAGGTGTTTTCTTGTTTTCAGCTTTTCCGTTAGAGCGGGACCTGGATCTATCCCTCTTAAGAGATGCTTTGTGTTGAGAGCAAGAACATTTGACTTTAGCTTTATCGTTAGTAAGATTGTCTATTATATCAAGGTGCGTTTGAATTTTCAACTGCATAATTCTATGATGAGATGTATTTTTAAAGTTGAGGTCATTTTGAAGTTTGTCGAGTAGACTAGCATTCATTAAATTTAGCTCATTTTTATATTGATTAACTTCGTCATCATAATCCTTAAGTAGACATTTCATTAAAGAAATCGGGTTATCAGTTTCCATGCCAAGGTCGTTATCGGATAATATGTCGCGGTGAGAGTCACCGGACTGTGTCATAGTGACACTTACTAAGCAAGCACCAAAAAGAATAAGCACTTACCCAATCAGGAACGCGGGTTTCCGAACAGGCTTCCTAGATGGCTGTGTCGGGGATCAAGAAGGAGTCTCAAGATCAAATTGTTTTAGTGTATCTTGATCCGGCTAATCTTGATCGATCCTTTGCCGAGCTCGGCCTGTAATGAAATCAACTTAAAATTCGAATAATTTGTATAATTTTTTTTCATAAAAAAACTGGTATTATTTTTAGAACTATCTTAAAAAAAATTTCAAATAATGTTACACAGTGGCTCCTTTCCCATTTATAAATATATAAAATTCAATGGTATCAATGTTACAAATACAATATAGGACATTAGTTATATAAGCACTGAACTGAACTGAAACTCTGGAATGAGCATCGTAACGCTCGCTAATAGGGTCGGTGAAGCCGGGCAACCCTGTAAGAGCAACCCAAGTTTTGCCGGCCAATCCTATACTTTACCTGTTAAAATAGGTATTTTAAACCAACTTTTTCAATAATTTTTCAAACAGAAAATTGATATGTTATTGCTTTAAGAGGTTCTTTATATAATGAAGTTTCGGAAACATGTACTTTAAAAAAATAGAATCGCAGGAACAATCTTTAAAACTTAAATTCCTTGGAGTACTATTCTTGGCGAGCGATTTTGACGATCCAATGCTAACTGTCAAGTCAAGTGTCAATTGTGATCGGCGAATTCATGCCAAATATGGCACATATTCTCCCTAAAGCTGTCGCCAAGTGACCCATTAATAGGCTTCACCAGCTTTTCATGGGATGCTCATTCCAGAGTTTCAGTTCAGTTCACTGGTTATAAGACACTATTACTCAAGCAAGTAAGTTAGTAACATGAACTGATATATAAAACCAATTTTAGTATACGTTTTCTCTATAGTATTAGCTTCTAGTTGAACCTCAAAAATGCCAAAAAATTGAAAAAAAATTAGTTTTTTTTACCCAAAAACTTTTGAAAAAGAATTTTATAAAATCTAATTTTTTAATTCTGAGGCGTGCCAATTTACAATTTTTCAACTTTTTTGTATTTTTATTGGTTTAACTAGAAGATGTTTTTATGAAGAAGTTTTATGAACACTTTCAAATCAAAAAATTAAATTTCAGGTCACTGTAGGAGAAGCTAGAATTACCACCGATTGATACTTTTACCCGCGAGGGCCTCAGGAGATGAGTTACTACGGCGGCCATTTTGAAAAACCTAAAACAGTCAGCAAACAGTTAAAATGCTTTATTATAAGGAGGATATATACTAAAGGTTTAAGCTATACCAGTTTTTGCATTTTGTAAAAAGATATATAATATTTTTAATTTAAAATAATCTTACTATTCATATTCTTCATAAACTAAGTTATAAAACTGCGGCTTTCTAGTAGGTAGCAGGCCGCTAGAATCTAAGTCAACAAAGTTTCCTGTTAGAGCGAGAGCCCAGTGCCCCCAGACCTAAGTCATTTTTTAAATGATGAAATGTATCGGATTAGGTTCGGTTTTCATTTACTTTTAGTATATGCATACCCTCTGGAGTGAACCGACGGCCAATATACAGGTATCGGGTGCAAAAAGTAGGTAAATTATAAGTTACTTATTTACTTGTTTACTAATTTATTTTCTATGTAAACAAAAAATTAATTAAATCGAAACGATATTCTTTCTTCGTTTTTATTGCTTATCGACTCAGTATTATTTCTGTCACCATAAAAACAAGTAACCATAGCTGTCTTTAGCTTACAACATTTTCACATCTCCAATGCTCAAACACACAAACCGGAATATATATGTCAATCGACTAACCAACCAACCACATCTCCAATACACACATAGTTCTTTTTTGCTTAACTTCCCCTTCTTGTCGTCCGAGGACGATTGTAGCGCCATCTCACACCGCCAGATGCGTGGGACAAAGTCTGAACTTGATAAAAACGTTTAAAGCGTCTGGGAAAAGTTTCGGTCGACGGAAAGTGTCTGGGAAATTTTTTATTAACTTTTAACATTATTTTCTCAAACATACGTAAAAATCAGCCTTTAGAAAGGACTTAAGTTAACTTATAATTTACCTACTTTTTGCACCCGATACCTGTAAATTGACCGTCGGTTCACTCTAGCGGGTATGCATATACTAAAGGTAAATGAAAACCGAACCTAATCCGATACATTTCATCCTTTAAAAAATGAACTCTGGCAATAGAATCTGGAATCGAACTCTGGCAATAGAATCTGGAATCGAACTCTGGCAATAGAATCTGGAATCGAACTCTGGCAATAGACAGTAAATTTTGGTTATCATAAAAAACGAAGTTGATAAATACATTTTTGAATATCGTTCAAATCTCTTCCTTTCTCGTCTTGATCTTGTTCCTTCTTCGTTCGTGTAATATTATTTTTTTTCCGTTTATTCTTATTTAAATAATTTACTTCGAGGAATTCAGCAATCATACGAATAAATTGCAATAATTGTAATTCATATAAATAATATTGCGAATTCTTATTCTTTTTTAGATGTCTGTTCTGAATGCTAGCAAATTGTTTTTTTTTTTTAAATCGAATGAAATTTGCCTATTCTAAAAAGATAAATTAGTGTATTGCTTAACTTTTATGATAGTTATACTGTTGTTGCCTAAAATTATAAACCTAAAAAATACCTTACGCTTACAGCTAAAATTGCAGTATATTAAAAAAAAAGTAAATAGGTAGTAAGATAAGAATAAAAAAACATGTAAAAACTTAGAATAAAATAGAAATACTATGTTGGTGATAAAGTAAGGTTAGTTTGAATTATCGCCGTACTAGAGCTACAAGAGGGCTATTGGCGATAGGTGTCGTAATTTAGATCCACAGTCAAGTGACGAGCAGAGTAGGCCGAGCCGAGTAGGCACCCAACTCAACCGTTAAGGGCGACATCGTTGGGACTTAGGTACATATTTAACGTGCACTCCCTCTACACGGGGAATTATTCTTCGGACCTTTTGGCTGCACTGGCCTTTTATAGGTCGGCAGTTATTTTGGCGATGTCCGGATCCGAATCTGGGACCTTCCGCATGCAAGACGAACGCCTTAACCGACTCGACTCCCCAGCCCCCTAGAAATATGTTGATTTTGTATGCATTGACATTTCATTATTGTATTCTTCTTACTTATATTTAAATAATATTATTCTTCCTCATATGCGATAATAGTAATATTAATCTAAATCTCCAAACCAAAAATTGGCATCTCAACTTTTAAAAGTCTACCCATGCCAGCAAAAAGTCAACGACCCTAGTGGGGCCGTAGTGAGCCTAGTGGTCAGCGTCTCGGTCTCGGGATCGGAAGGTCCTGCGATCGAGTCCCGGTACCACTGAAGACCTACCGAGTATATGCGGAGTACGTGCTCGTTAAATCTGTTGGGTCCGAAAGTCCTCTAAGTTCCCATACCAAATCAATACCTCTGGGGGTGACAAGCCAATTCTGGGGATCCTCTAGTTGGCCTCTGTCTCTAAAAATTAGATGGATCCACTTATACGTGTGTGTTGTCTGTTGTGTCTGTCTTACTTGACGAAGGTTTATAAGCGGGTCTTTGTGACCAAGCAAACAAGCCTGAAAATATATGTATACCAACCAACCAACCAATCAACGACCCTAGCAGTAATTGGTTAAAGAATACCGATAGACTTGCACACTTTTGTTTCTGCCCTTCCCAAGGAGTTAAGGATTTAAGAGAAATCGTTTTTTTTTTCTTTTCGCAGAAGCTGAGTTGACTTTTTTTTCAGTGTGAGAGTAATAGAATTGAGTAAGAATTGAATTCGTCTTTTGGATTTGGAAATCAGAGTGTTTTTCGAGTTAAAATGTAAGGATTTCGAATTACTATGGTCTTCAAAAATTGATTTTTTTTTGTATTAAAATCGCACTACAGCTACACTTCTTTTAAAGAATAGATAATCCAACGACAGAACCAATTTATTGAAATGAGTTGCTAGTGAAAATTGTATTTTTAATTGTAAGTAAAATCAAAGTGAAATTCCAGCATAATTACGCAAATTCCGATCGTGTGTACTTTTAAAATAAATAATATAAATAATAATATAAATAAAATAAATAATATAAAAATGCTATGGCACGCCATGGTGAAAAAATCGCGTACAGGCGAACAAAAACATTTAAGTTAATATCAAACAAATAAAATAGAACATAATGTGGCAATTATCTGGTTTACAGGTATGATTAAACGCTTCAAATCAAAGTGAAAATTGAGATCTAAGTCATCATTATTTATTATTCAAAAAGTTGTTTTTTTTGCATTATTCATATTTATTAAGTGAATATGTAGTTTATTGTTTAATTTAGAAGCAAGATAGAAAAAAATATTTAGTGAATAAAGTTTGGGGAACATTGGAATTTGCAAAATGTTCTACCAAAAACCACAATGCTACCGAGCAGACATAAACTGCCGAAACCGGGTTCGAACCAAGTATCTTCCGTCCCACGCTCTCCCAAATGAGCTCTTTCAACACACCAAGTTTCAGCAAACAGTTAAAACTTTAGTTGTACATATTTTATTGCTTTTTAAGCTGTTAAAAACAAAAAAAAAACTGTTTTTACTTAAAACGGCATTTTTTTAAAGAAAATAACAGTATTTTCTGGACACACATTGGTTTTTTATTTGTGTAATATTAACAGATTTTTTCTTACAATTTATTTTCCTTGCGGAATGAATTTGAAGCAGAGTAAGAATTGGCAAAAAAAAATATTGTTACGAGTTATTTTATATTTCCGAAATGAGCTATATCACAACCACTTACGCCACGTAGTTTTAAACAGTGACCAAGTGACGAGGTCAACATCGGAGCTGATACGCAACGACATTTCAAGCGCTTTCGGACGCTAACGAGGCCCAGTGGCTTAGTGGTAGTGCTTCGCATTGCCCCACCACAGGTCCGGGGATCGAATCCTGGATTGGGCGAGGTTGACCCATCCCTCCATCCCTTAAATGGGTCTATAGAATGGGGACCAAGCATGCTTGGGAACTAAACACTGGGGGTTCCACGTGAGGCTGACCACCTTACCGGGACATAGTAAGCGTTAAAAGCTGGTTCGATCCCGGTGGCAGTCACTGATTTCCTGTAGACGGAAATATGCAGCCAAAATCCAACTAAAATACCCGATTACGATTGAACATACCTGCTCGTATTTGTGGAGTCCAAACTATTGACAGCGTTAGCGTACGATCTCGCTCGATGTCCATTTGGGTGAATTCTCGGGTGTTGACCTCGTCACTTGACCAGGGTTCGAAGTTACGAGGCGTGTATTGTCTGTGTCAGACCTTCTAAAGTTTGGAAGAAGTAGATAGCCAGAATGCCAATAAATTCTATGTGCAATCAGTAACCTATAGGGGCTGGGATAGCCTGGTCGGTAAGGTCTTGGACTGGCATCCCTCAGGTTGCGAGTTCGAGTCCCGCTGCCTTCCGAAGACCCCCGTGTACGCTAATGGTGACTGTGCACTTTAAAAAATCCGTCGTGGTCACAATCCCCAAGTTCCCACCCCATCAATACCTCTGGGGGTGACAAGCCAATTCTGGGGATCCTCTAGTTGGCCTCTGCCCTCTAAAAATTAATGATCCATTTTATACGGGTGTTTGCCCTGTTTTTTTCTGCCCTTACTGACGAAGGTTTAAAAGCGGGTCTTGTGACCAAGCAAACAACCCTAAAAAATATAGTATACCAAAAAAACCAACCAATCAACGACCCTGCAGAAATTTGGGTTTAAAGAATACGTAGCCCTTGCCACTTTGTTTTTCGCCCCCAAGGATTAAGATTTAAAAAAATCTTTTTTTTTTTTTTCTTTTCGCAGAAGCGGGTTTTGACTTTTTTCGTGTGAGAGTATAGAATTGAGTAAAAATTGAATTCGTTTTTTTGGATTTGGAAATCAAGTTTTTTTTTCGGTTAAAATGAAAGGGATTTCGAATTACTATGGTCTTAAAAATTTTTTTTTTTTTTTTGGGTTTTTTTTAAAAAATCGCACTACAGCTACACTTCTTTTAAGAATAGATAATCCACGAACCCCCAATTATTGAAAGATTGCTAGTGAAAATTGTATTTTAATTGTAGTAAAATCAAAGTGAAATTCCAGCATAATTACGAAAAAATTCCGATCGTGTGTATTTTTAAAAATTTAAAAAAATCAATCGCAATAATTTGAAATTTGTAAGACATTTTTTCTTAATACTATTAAATGCCCCAAAAACCCCCCTTGTTCTTCGGTAATGCTACTCCCTTCAATATTTCATTTATTCTCTTCTTATTGTTCTTTGTAATAATTTTTTCCTTTAAAAAATGTAAGAGATATTGAAGTTTGCAATTTCATTTGATATTTCTTTTTAAATAGATATGTTTAAATTTTAATTTTCACCAGGTTCATTTTTAAATTATTATCATATCAATTTTCTACTTGTAATGCCATTTTATTTATAGTCCTTACTTAAATTAGTAGAGAAACATTTTTAAAATGTATTCAATTTTAAAATTTACAATTTATAGTAACTTTTCCATTTCTGATATTCTGACAAAACAAATATCAAAAACTTGCCAATTACCTTGAAAGGAAATTTTTTTCGTTTACAATAAAACATTCACACACAAAACCTACCCTTTCTCTTCTACACTTTTCTATTATCCCTTAGTTTTGACTGGGGGCAAAAATTTAAATTTTGGCACAGCGCCATTCATTTTAAAACATAGCTGCCTTAAGCCAATCCCCCGGGTATTTTACAAAAAGCCATTTTTGGGGCCGATTATTACCGCAAACTTTTTTTCACGTCGTGTTTGAGTTTGTGGTATTCATATTGTAAAAGTTGACTGAATGTGCCCATTATGCACGTTTTTTAGAAATGCTTCTCTGTAACCCATGTTTTTTTGGGAGGGTTGGTACTTTTTATCATTGAAAAAGTAACTTTATTGAACGGATTTTTGGTTTGTTTTTTATTTAGAAACTAATTTTAATTATAACCTTTTATATTAATGGTGTATTTTAAATCCCGTGATTGATTGTTGTTTTTTTTTTGATATAAGTTTAACAAAATTTAGGGACTTACTAATTTTGGAACGTATTATTTTGTTTTCTTTTTAAAAAAAAAAGGGGGGGGGGGGGGGGGGGGGGGGGGCTAATTCGGTAAGGGCTTCCATGCATGCGAAAGTTCCAAGGTGTGAGTCCGGGGTTTTTTCCCAAAACTGTCCCTTATAAACCCGGTTTTTTGCAGCCAAAATAGTCTGATAAATAAAACTTTAAGGGAGTGCACTTCAAAATGCTACAAAGTCCCGACGCCGGGGGGGGATGTCCCCCCTTTTTTCGGCTGGGTCGCCCTTAACTCGTGTCGGCTCGTCACCTACTGTGGTTCGAATGGTCCCTTGTCGCAAAATACCCCCGTGTAAACCTCTTGCAATAATAATCTAAAAATAAATTATGACAGTCCATTATATTTAAATTTGCGCTCTACACTTTGGCGTCGCTGTTGTTTGGCTTAAGGGCCCGGGAAGCCTCCATTTTGTCGAGGTCTTTAATGTTGGGTTTGGGTTTGGGAACATATATATTCAGGTTTGTGTCTTTGGGCAGCGACCCGCTTATAACCCTTTGTCAAGTAAGACAGACACAACGACAACACACATAATGGATCCATCTAATTTTAGGACAGAGGCCAATAGAGGATCCCCAGAATTGCTTTGTCACCTCCAGAGTATTGATTGGTACTTTACAATTGATTAAAAACGTTAAAATTGTTGATGTGTCTGAGCAGGCAGGGGTCAGTCCCAACCCGAGTACGATTCAATTTAAAAGTTGCGTTCAGTGCCTACTCAGTGTCGGCTGTCACTTGAATTGGTTCTATATTCGTCGCCAATAGCGTACCTTTAGTGCGACGATAAATTTACCCTTTAAACCCATCAACAGAAGCTTGGAACTATAAAACAAGGATATAAAAGGGTACTTGACAGTATCGCGAAAAAAACCCCTTCCAATATTATTTAAAAATTTAAATTTGAACCAAATATAACACCCCTAAATATTTTTTGCCAATAAATCTCCAAATTAATCATGGGAATGTGACGACGATTTTTTCCCCTCCTAAAAATCTGCCCACTTAGCGGGCTCGAACCCCCGATAGAAAGAACTAGATTGTTTTTGAAATGTTAAAGCATGCGACATAAAAACGAAAAACATATCCCTATAGTACCTTTTAGTTTTTTCGTTTAAAAACGTGAAGTAAAGCTTAAAAGGGGGTTTCAGGCAAAACCCAACTGTAAAAATTGGTTTGAAACAGCTTTTCCGTCTGTAAATAACAGCCCACTATAAAAAAACCTAAAAAAAATTTTTACGATTATCTTTAATGCCCCTTTACTAAAACTTGGTAGAGATTCTGTACGGTCCCCCCTTTGCGAACTTTCCAAATCACGGCCAAAAGTCCATATTTTGGCGACTTTTTTTAAAAAAAAACCACGATTCAAAGAAAAGATTGAAATGGAATATTTTTACGAAAACTCACCAACGTCCGAAGGGTTGCCGAAAAACGTCATCGTTGGGGAATCATAAAATTTCGAATCTCATTGAGTCAGGTTGCCCAGAAAAATTATTTATCGCCAAATCCAAAAAAATTCGCCAAGGGGACCGTACAGTAAATTCTGATCCTCCTAAAATCACATTTGAGGGGGGAAAACCCACCATTTAAGAAAAATACAAGCGATAAAAAACGCATCTGAAGAATGGGCCCATTTCTTTTTTTTTCCCCTTTCAAGTATCCCTATACACAGAATCGCTTTTTTTTTTTTTTCCCAAAGGGAAAAAAACAAATATAAATGGAACAAAAGTGACAAACACTCACGCAAAAAGGATTTAAATCAACCCGGCGGTAAAAAAAGAGCTTGGGATAGGTTGAAAAAACATAGTTCGCTGTTTTCTAAACGCTCAATACACAGTTGGGGAAATTTTATTTTAATTGTTGAATAAAGATACTGGAAATTTACTTTTTTTTTATGTTTTTTTTTTTTCTGGGGAAGGTTCTGCATATATTTTTTTTAGGGTTTTGGGTCTCACCAACTCCCATTTCACAAACTAAGAATCAAGCCTTTATTAGTAAAAAAATATATATAAAAAAACTGTATTATAGAAATATCTTTAAATCTATTTGAACAAAGATTTTTAAATATTTTACAAGCCCTATTGATTTTAGATACATATCTAAATGAAAAATTTTTGAAAAATTAAATATAAAAAAAAATTGGTTTTTTTTAAAACTAATAAAGAGAAATAGGAAGAAAAATTCAAATGCATTATTGACAAAATTTTGCATTCTTCTAAGTTTTTTTGGCATATTTTTTTTTTTTCCCTTTTTAAAAACAATTTTAAAAATATGTACATAACAACATAGAGCTGGGGAGCAAGGGTGAGCATTTAACATGTGTATCAAAGTTGCTTATAAAAATATAATTACTTTAGATTTGTGACTTTTTTTTTAACGGCCACCGGTTTAAAAAATTTGGGCAGAAGACAAAAGCCCTTTTCCCTTTAGTTTAAAATTTAAATCTTAAATAACTTATTTTTTTTTAAAACTGGTACTATTGATAATAAATTCTTTAAAAAAGGGATCTAATAACAGGTTTTTTTTTAAAAAAATTATCATATATGATTTTGTTTTCTTTACAAAACCACGACGACGTTTAACAATTTTAAAAAAGGGCCTTTTGCGTAGCATCTACAAACCCCGGCATGACAAAAAGAGAACATGAGTGCTGGTTTTGAATGGCCGGAAAAGGAGTGGGAAGCCCAATGGCAGGGAATAAGGGCAAACAAAAAGAGGGGGGGAAAAAGCCTCAGAATGAAGGCGGGGGGGGTTTAAAAAGTTGACGGGGGGGGCAAGCTGTGTGCAAAAATTACTGGCGTGCAACTAGTCCATCAGGGGTTTAAAAATTTTTTTAAAAATTTGGGGGTTCCTTTTCCCCAAAAATTTTTTTTTAAAAGTAAAGCAAAGTTTTTAAAACTCTTTCTAAGGGTACCCCCGAGAAAAAAAACTAGAATCCACCTGTCACCGAAGTCCTCCGAAACCCCCGGAGCCCCCCCAAACCCCCTACGCTGTCAACCCCCGGCCAAAACTCTACAAGGGGACCCCAGGAAACCCCTCACCAACACCCAGGCCGCCAGGGAAAAACCTTTCACCTTTTTCCCCGGACATTTCCCAGGAACTACGCCCTTTTAAAATCCCGTCATGGGGACCCAAAAAAAAAAAAAAAAAATTTTTTTTTTTTTTTCCCCCCCCAAACCCCCGAAGTGATGCAAGAGAATTAGTGATTTAAAACCTTTTTTCCCATTTGATTTCAATTATTCTCGGGGAAAAATTTTTTTTGTTGCAATTTTTTTTAAATAAAATGTATGGGTTTAATTACAAAAAATTTCATTTTAATTAAATTTTCCCCTTCCTCCTGTCGAAAAATTTAAGGCATATTTGAAAAAATTTGTTTATTGAAGTACCCCCCTGTATTTATTTTATAAAAACGGTTTTTTTTTAAAAATTTGGATGTCTTATTTTCTTTCATACTACTGTGGTTTTTTCCCCTTTAATAATCACTATTGATCATTTGGCCATTAATTAATTAAAAATTTTTTTAATGAAAATTTAATATTTTTATTTGTTCATGCGGGGGCCCCCGTGACAATGTTTTTTTTTTAAAAAAAATGAAAATTTTGCTAAAGATTGGGAACCCCCAAATTTTTAGAACCTTTTTTAAAAACCCGGATCAAAAAATTTTCACAAGGAATCAAAACCCCCTTTAAAAAACCCCTAAACTTTAAAACAATCAATGTAACAAAAGCAATATGATGCGTTTTTGGGACCCATAACAAAAACAAGTTAGTAAAAATTAACCCGACACCTATAACCCCTTAAAAAACTGAAAAAACACTTCTTCTTCAAGAGCGCAAAAATTCTCTATCTTGTATCGCAACAAAAACGGTTAAATATAAAATTTTTATTTAAAATACCTTGTTTTACTTTGTATTGTTCTTATAATGAAAAATATAAAATGGGAAATTTTATTATTCAAATAAAATTTCGTTTGGGGGTCAGTGTAATTTGATTGTTTTCAAAGAGAAAAAAAGAAAATAAAATTTATCCCAAAATGTATTCTGTGTTCGAAAACAAATTTTTTTACTGGGGGGGTATTTAAAATTAATTTCAAATTGATTTAAAAAAGGCAATTCAAATAGTTTTTTTTTTTCATAAAACCCTGGGTCAAAATTAGACCATTTCCCTAATGTTTGTGACCTTTAGGGAAAATCCAAAAAAAAAAAAGGGGTCGTCTTTTTATGTCCTTTTCCCCCGTTTAAACCGGGCAAAAGAGAATTTTTCGGGACTGCATGAGCACTTCTAAATACTAAATCTTAATTGCCCCAAAAAAGGGGTTAAAAGTTTTACCAAAATTTGAATTTTGGGGCAATACGGGAATTCACAGAAAAAGAAAATTTAACTTTTTTGACTCCTTTTAAAACGCTTTTTTTTCCAGATTTTTTTTTTTTAAAATTGAACTTTTGGATTTCCCCGAGGGTTTTGTAAATCGAATCAAACAACCCCTAATAAAAACAAAAGCCAACAAAAAAAACCCCCAAAAATTTCTGGGCAAAATGAAAAACTTTTTTTTTATTTTTTCCAAATCTAGCACAAAATCATTTTAAAAAAAATGGCATTTATTATGTGATATAAACCCGTAAGTTTTTAAAAAA
>JAFNEN010001998.1:0-20265 GCA_019343175.1 Oedothorax gibbosus
AAAGTGATTTAACATTGACTATACACTCACGAGCGCTCCTATCGGCGTGGCAGAGCAACTAACTATCCATGAGTTAAACACGAGCTAAATTGCAAAACGTACCGGTAGCAATGTCTAACCTGTGAAGAGAATTACTTTACTACCATCGTGTAAATTCATATCTCGTGCCACAGTTTACAACCGCGCAAACAGTCATATTTTGATTTGTGACTAAAGAGTGAAATTATGCGTTTGAGAATTAACTAAAGCTAAGTGTCCACGTGCAAGAAAAATTGCACATGTTTCATACAAGAAACTTGCTTGAGTGTTTACATTTAGCTTGGAAATTTTTCTTGTGGCAAGGCTCTGCAAGATATTTTATAGCTTTGTTGCACGTTTAACTTGCAGAGTAGTGTCCAAGACAGTACTCTGCAACCGTGGTTTGTGTCAGTTATACACATAAACTGTGATCGGGATCGTCCATTACATCGCCATTCGCCATGAATAAAAGGAAAGCTGTCGCTTTAATATTAATTGTTCAGGCAATTAAAAATCAAAATTTTTGCTAATTACAACTAGTTTTAACCAATGCAATTGGTCGAAACTAATATTAGCTAAGGAGGTCTATTTTGTGGAAACTAGTTTTAACTAAGACCATTAGTTAAAACTAGTTTCCACTTGCTAAAATAAGTCATCCCCAGCTAATACTGGTTTTAGCAAACTAGATTGGTTCAAACTAGATTTATCTATAAAAAGAACTTATTACTCTATTAGATAAAACACAGAATTAACTGAAAATAACGCGATATAGGATAATAGGTTTGGTTTAGTTTATTTATTTGAATTATTGCTGAAATGCAATGAAGGCGTTATGGTTATTGGAAGACTTCTTTAAGAACGGTACCAGGGCCGTGTGGTGCTATGATGCAGAAAGGCGGCCGCCTCAGGCGGCATTTGACATGGGGCGGAAAATTGCGGCAGTTCTTAAATCTGAGTAAATTCCACTTCGTTTTTTTTAAAATTTTTAGTCCCTTAAAAAAAGACCACTATGCATATTTCCAAAGGAGCAGCATTTCTGTTGAATGCAAATTCCTGTCGGCGCCCACCAACGATTTTGTCAAAAGCCGAATGTGTTTACACTTCATTTCTGTTTTCTCCTAAAAAAACTTAATTCCACTGTGGGTGAGATCAGGGGAGAGGGACCACCGCGATTGTGTGAAACCGATATACGTACCACCGTTTCTCATAGAGAGGGGGGGGGGGGGGTAAGGGTGGAATTGAATCATTATCTACAGACTGCTTAGCTATTTAACTTGGAGGTTCAGAAACTTGAAGTTTTGAAGAGCAGGGGCTTCAAGTTACAAAGTTTTGATCTTTTTCGCAAAAGGGTATTCGGCTTCTGTTTTCGTTAAGTTAACTTCGCCGCAAACTCGTAAATTTTATAGAATGATGGCATCTTTTTCCGGTCTGAAGTATTTACTTTACTTAACTTTACCAAGAATTTTAAGGGGACCCAAAAATAAGACCCAATTCTCAGAAAAGGGAAATTTTGGGGATCTCTTGCTATTGGTGATTGCAGATGTGTAGAAACAAGTCCAAGAAATCATTCTTAGAGTTGTTAGACAACCGTTTTTTTTGTAACGTTTGGACAACCGTCAATTTTGTAACGTTTATTTTTATTTCAATAGTTTTTTTAACTTAAGTAAAAACAATATTTTCAAGTAACACTTAGAAAGAGTGATTTACTTTGATTTTTGCACTAAAAAATATTCAAGAATACAACGGTAACTACCTTAGGTCTAAATAATTTTTAAACTTTTTTTTAAATTAGTCTAGAAAGAGTGTTTTAATGAGCATAAAAATAGGAAATATAACAACGTTCATTTGAAATTTATGCAATCAAAAGTTAGACCAATTTAATTTAAATAAACGTAAATCACACAAAGTCATTAACGGAACCTATGTATTCATGTTTTCATTATATTAGATTCACATTGTAAAAATAAATTTTTAATTAAAAAAATAAGTTTAAAAAAAGATCTTTCATCTAATTGGGAAAAACATATTGCTGAAACCGATGGCCGTACTTTAAAGTGAAATAAAAACACTGCATTATTATATTTTTGTGAATTAAAAGCTCTTAAGTAACGTTAACTCTTAAGTTTAAAAATTAAAAAACGGATCTTAGAAAAATATCTTTTGTGCTATTGATAGTGATTAATTTGGCTATATCAGCTTTCAATTTTGATTAAAATTATATTTCATTAAATGATTAAAGTTATTCTAATTTGTTTATTATTAAATTATTTTGGATTAAAATACATTTCATCATAATGAGTTGTATATGCTTTTGAAATTGTACTGTCTATTTTACTCTGGCAGGGTATAGCAGGTCAACTACCGTACCTAAAAAATTACCTTGAACCATTTATCCAAACACTGAATAATTACAGCTAATAGTCCGGTCAAAACAGACCAAAAAATAGGGGTAAGTTTACAAAAATTCGAACCCAGCTAAATTTTGGTACAGATCTTTGGTATACTATTATAAGTAAAATATCAAAAGTCCCCACCGATCCCATGCCTGCTTTTTCCGCCATCTTGAAAAAACGTTCGAAATTTCGCCCATTTTCCAGTTTTTGGCCTTTAACTTTTTTCCTAAGCATTTTTGAATAAAACTTTTCCTACACAAAGTTGTAGAAAACAAAATTTTCTTCAAAATAGGTACGAAAAGTTTTTATGTACAACAATTAGTTAAGGTGCTACGAATCAGCAAAAAAGGGTGTAAACTCGAGTTTTTCGAATTTTTTTACATTCCCTCTACTTTTTATCACCATAACTTACTTAAAACTTCATTTTATCAATAAACAATGATTTTACAAGTCGTAGAAAATTTAATTTCCTATAAAATACACTGATCAAAAATAAGTTTCTTATATATTATAAGAAGAAATGTTAAAATTACAGAAACCCAACAAAAAGGCTATTGTCACCCGACGACACACTGTTTTAGTTTTTTGAATTGTAGCTCTTTCCCATTGTATTTTTTACTGTTTTTGTGAATACTAAACTTGTAGACCATAATTTTTTCTATAAAATGGTTCTTTTGTGTGTTCCATACGATGAAATTTAACGGAGCTACGTAATACGAAATATGGCGTTAAATCTTGAATTTCACCAAAAAAGTGTTTTTTACCACTGTAAATCCCAATAATTAAAACAAAACTTCATTTTAGTGGAACATAATTATTCTGAAACTTGTAGACATCATCATTTCTTAAATTAGTAAGGTCCTAAAAGTTATTTTAGATTCAATACCAAAGAATTTAGGCATATTTTTCGAAAAATGACGGCTCATGAACAATCAAAAATATATTCATCGAAGAGTTTATCTGCTTATCCAAAATGTCAAAATCATATCTTATTTTTACATGCAATAACTGGCTGCGATACCACGTCAGCAATGTTTAGAAGGGGTAAAACATCAGTATTTAAATTGGTTGAAAAACGCCATGATTTAATTGATTGCGCAGAAGTATTTAAAATGATAGACTCTTCTCCAGAAGCCATCCTCACAAACGGGTTTCACATTCTACTTGCTCTATATGGAGCTCAAAAAACAATTGATTGTATAGACAAGTTTAGATATTTAAGTTTTCTAAAAAAGACACGGAACAACAAAAGAGTACAACTATCTTGCCTTCCTCCAACATCTGCTTCTGCTTATCAACACTTGTATCGAGTATACTATCAAGTTCAAGTGTGGCTAGGCAGTCAACTGAACCCAGAAGACTGGGGTTGGAAATTAATAAATAATATTTTGGAACCAATTCAAACTTTACTTCCACCTGCTCCAGAAAAACTACTAAATACTATATTTTGTAATTGCAAAAAGGGTTGCAGTGCAAACTGTGGCTGTAAAAAAGTCGGATTATATTGTTCTTTAGTATGTACCAATTGCCATGGCCAATCTTGTTCAAATGTTGATTCAAATGCAACAGATGATAATTATTATGATATTAATGAGGAGATAACTGATGCATCTTTATGTGAACAATTCATAGATATTCAGCAAGAGGAAGAAGATGAAGAAGAAAGAGAAGAAGACATTATTGTTGAAGAAGGATTTGAAGATTATCAGTCAGATTAAAATTTTCTCGAAATTAAAAAAATAATTCTTTTCACTTTATGCATAACCAATTGTACCATTTTTATTGAAAAGAAAATTATATAACAAAACTAATAGAAAATACTACTGACTGCATGAACTCCATTTGATAAAACTTTTTATTTTTTGAAACCTAGTAAGGCTCATGAACAATCAAAAATATATATTCATCAAAGAGTTTATCTGCTTATCCAAAATGTCAAAATCATATCTTATTTTTACAAGTGCAATAACTGGCTGCGATACTACGTCAGCAATGTCCAGAAGGGGTAAAACATCAGTATTTAAATTAGTTGAAAAACGTAATGAATGTAACGTTATGCAGTGTACAATAGAAAATTGATCATTTTCTATTCCACACTTTCCCATATTTTTTTCATAGTTCAATTGGTAGATGTTCCTTAAACTAAAAGGACATAAAATACTTAATTTTTTTTATTTAAACTCTTTGTTGAAATAAAATTGAAATCTTTTATCAAATCACATGTATTTTTCATTTGAATAAGTAAGCATCTTCGTTTTTTTTTTGTGTTTTTTTTTATTTTTGAAAAATGTACCTAAATTCTTTGGTATTGAATCTAAAATAACTTTTAGGACCTTACTAATTTAAGAAATGATGATGTCCACTAAAATAATTATGTTCCACTAAAATGAAGTTTTGTTTTAATTATTGGGATTTACAGTGGTAAAAAACACTTTTTTGGTGAAATTCAAGATTTAACGCCATATTTCGTATTACGTAGCTCCGTTAAATTTCATCGTATGGAACACACAAAAGAACCATTTTATGGAAAAAATTATGGTCTACAAGTTTAGTATTCACAAAAACAGTCAAAAATACAATTGGAAAGAGCTAAAATTCAAAAAACTAAAACAGTGTGTCGTCGGGTGAAAATAGCCTTTTTGTTGGGTTTCTGTAATTTTAACATTTCTTCTTATAATATATAAGAAACTTATTTTTGATCAGTGTATTTTATAGGAAATAAAATTTTCTGCGACTTGTAAAATCATTGTTTATTGATAAAATGACGTTTTAAGTAAGTTATGGTGATAAAAAGTAGAGGGAATGTAAAAAAATTCGAAAAACTCGAGTTTACACCCTTTTTTGCTGATTCGTAGCACCTTAACTAATTGTTGTACATAAAAACTTTTCGTACCTATTTTGAAGAAAAATTTGTTTTCTACAATTTTGTGTCGAAAAGTTTTATTAAAAAATGCTTAGGAAAAAAGTTATAGGCCAAAAACTGGAAAATGGGCGAAATTTCGAACGTTTTTTCAAGATGGCGGAAAAAGCAGGCATGGGATCGGTGGAGACTTTTTATATTTTACTTATTATAGTGTACCAAAGATCTGTACCAAAATTTAGCTGGGTTTGAATTTTTGTTTATTGAAATGTCTATTTTGACCGGACTATAATAAAACAATATAAAATATTGAGTATTTCAAGAGAAAATTTGACGATGCCATTTCAACTTTCACTTTACGTTTATAACGTAAAAAGTGGAATATTTTATAAAGACTGTATTCGTTTGTCTGTTCGTCACTGCCTCATTATTTCAAATTGTAGAAATTAAAAGGTATACATAATTATAAATGGGAATTGGAGACAAGAAACAAGAAGTGCTGAAAAAATAACACTTTTGTCCTCCCATTAGTTTGGTTAACTACTCTATTAAAAAAAATTATAAGAAAATTTGATATTGGATTATAACTATTAAGCAATTTTCTGTGTAAATTTTTGGAACGCAATGCTTTAATTTGTTATTTAATGGTAAACTGTTAAAAATGAAGATCTCAAAAATGGGCGATAGGACGTTTAAATTTTATTATGAGAAAAATATTCTCTAAAACGAATACTTGAAATGTCAATTTTGAGATCATGCATGTTTTTAATATTCAACAACTTCAAGTAGAAAATTGTGTAATCAACAATTTATATCGGATTTTTCATTATTGATTTCGATTGGGATTTACATTAATAATATCAAATATCTATTGCATAGATGTATGTACGTACATAAAATACAATTTTAAATTTTTTAATTAAGAAAAATCTAAATAAAAACTTGTGTGTTTTGTCACCACAGTTATTTTTTTCGACGTATGGATACAGGTGTGCTGAAATTTGTCCAGTCCGGGTGAAAATATAGAGTTAGTATGAAACAGTGTTGGGCAAATTTTAATTGCAAGAACAATTAAAGATTAACAATTAATTAATTGGTAAATGTAAAACACAACTAACAATTAATCAATTGAAATTGTGGAAAATTACAATTAGCAATTATTTAATTGTTAACTGTAGTAGTAACAATTAATAAAATTTTCCATTGTTTTGTTAATTTTAATTAAAAATAACAATTAACCACTTTTTTATTCGTCTTAAGTCTAAAACTTACAGCTTAATTTTCCTAAATCTTTACTCATTTCGTTTTCATACATAAAGTTAATTGTTAGTTTTAATTGTTTCATAAAAAAACTAAAAAAGTTAATTGCAATTATTTTAATCGTGAGTTACAATTGACATACGTTAATCAAATTAATTTAATTGAAAGGTGCAATTAAAAGTTCAATTGCATGCGAATAATTTAATTGTAATTAATTTAATTGCAATTACTTTTTTAGTCAATTAACAAGATAATTGACAAATTAATTGATTAATACCCAACACTGGTATGAAGCTATAAAAACATCAAGGGCGGCATTTAAAGAATTGCATCATATGAAAAAAAATCACCACACGGCCCTGAACGGTACTATGCGTTTTTGTTAAGGACTACATTGTCGTAATACGATTATAAATTCCTCTTTTCAAACATTTAATAATGGATTCATGTTTAATAAATGAAGCAAAGTGGAAGATCTTAAATTTCGTGCAACAACGACGCTTTGCTACAACAAACAAATCTTTTTAAGTTTACGTATTGCCACTTCTTTATAAAGAAATTTACGTTCACAATAATTTAAAAGTCAAGAATTTGCAGTTATTTCGACTTTTATCTGAAACATGTCAGATAATTCTAGTTTTTGCTAATTACAACTAGTTTTAACCAATGTAATTGGTCGAAACTAATATTAGCTAAGGAGGTCTAGTTTGTGGAAACTAGTTTTAACTAATGGCCTCAGTTAAAACTAGTTCTCACTAGTTAATTCTAGTTTTAGTTGATTTCGGGTTTTAAGGGTAACATATACACGTGCAAGACGGTTTGAAAACTTTAACTTGCAAACAACTTGCTCAAGTTTTCTTGCTCGTGGACACTAACCTTAACGTGGAGTTAGAGGGTTGTTTGGGCTTACTAGGGTTGCCTTTCTACTTTCTGGATGCTTTACTTTTTTTCGTGCTGAGCATCTCCATCTTCTTCTTCTTAATTCTATGATTTTATACAGGGTGGCGCAAATAAAAGTGGCCCGGCCGGGGAGGTATGAATAAGATAGAAATGCTGTCAAGCCAAAAATCAATGCAAATACAGGTTTGCTAAGTGAAGTTGATCACTTTATTATTAAGCTCAAACAAACGATTGGTGAATTAGAACACTGATCTTATCAACTCACACCTACACAGCCTGCACTACGATCTGAACTCGCCAATAGTCCATAGGTAGCTCTAGTCTAGTAACCAACCAATGAAAAAACAAGTTAGCCAAGTGAAGCTATTCAATGCTGGAATAACTTATGAATTCGACTTGGCGGCTTTCATGCGGCTTCAATAGTTTTTCTCGCCAATCATCTCCCTGCATTCGTATGTCGGGGCTACTTTTATTTGTGACACCCTGTACATGAAATGCGAATTACATGAAATACGTTGGCTCTTCTATGGAGTTTATTCATGACATTTATTTTTTCGATAATTTTTGCACGTGCTCATGAATTAACCTCGGTTTGCAGTTAGTGATGCATAACCGGCACTATATTATAACCTTGCTTTCATATTAAAATTCTATTCACATATTGCTCAGATATTACGGTATGTTTTTCATAAGTGAAAGCATATTCGTTTAACCGCCTGTACTATTCATTTGGATTTCACTCAGAAGGTTATCTCATTACAGGTAAGTCACAATTAATGTCATGTATAATTAGGGTGACAGACGTAATTACTCCATTTCGCAGTACAGTTTATTGTGTTATTCAATTAGCTAGCTATAAATAAATTAGATAGCAAATACTATCCGTTTATTTTTAGCCTACTTTTCTTTTTTTTAATTCGAGAGAATTAAAAAAAAAGGAAAAAGTAGGTATTGACATGCGGTCGATGTCCGTCTGTCTGTCCGTACCCCCTTCCAAAATCGGTTCTATCATTCCGATCTTAAAAATTCTTTTTTGGTTAGAAAGCTATGACCTCAGAGACCCAACTTTCATACTTTTTGTCCGCCTGTCTGTACATCTGGACGGACATAAATCTACTATCTGTCGGCGAATTTCCCATTGAATTAGCATTGAAATTCAATTTTGAGTCATTTAAATCACTGTTGCCAAATCAACAATGGCAAGAGAAACTTTATTTAAAAGTATTTGAAGCAAAATAATTTTTTTATTAATCATTTTGGAATGACGTCATAAAATGTAGCACAATGTGATTCTTTGATTGTTCATTAATTGTTTCCCAAGAAAGCGGCAAGGCATATTTTTGCATACAATTCTGCTTAGTTTTAATTTATATTTATTTTTTAATGCAGTTTGGAGTAGTTTCATTATTTTTGTTATTAATAAATATTTAATTATTCTTCGAACTACAAATAAATCGGGTAAATGATAAATAATATTAAGTTATTTGTGAAAGAATATGAAGGAAAATAGTTGATTTTGGCTTTTAGAAGTTTAAATTATAGCTGGATACTGTGTCTAGCGATTTTTTTCTAATGTGGGTAAATCTAGTGTAGACACAATTGTTGATGATATTTACTGTTATAAACGTAGTTGTTTCCCGATTAGAATTTCAGTAAGTAGTATTTAAGTAACAGGAAAGTAGGCTATTTCAGTTCTTTAAGAACTTCTTGTTTTATAGTTTTTTCAAACAAAAGCAACGTAAAAAAATACGTATTATGAAAATTTAATGATGATTTCATAGTCGAAAGGTTAATCACAACAACATTAAATAATCACTAAAAATTTAATGAAACAAATATGGCCAGATCATGTATAATTAAACGTTTTGCAACGGTCGTTTTTTAATAGTAACCCTTCACTTACAAATACTTTCACATAAGATTTAAACATTTCAAATTAAAATTTACCCTGAAAAATACAAATAATTTTCAAAGGAAATTTTCTGTTTCTTTGAATTGCTTCAGTTAATTGAAAGAGCATGAATTTTTTATTGAATTTTTACATTGTGTTGCGGAGTTGAAAACGTTCTTTTGTCTGTAAGTTATTATGGTTATACTAAAATTCCTTAAAATATCGAATTCCAAAATAAAACTTTCATAACAAAAACAAATGTATTTATTTTTATGCTATTAAATGTTGGTGGGAAAATGACTGATGTCATATTTTTTGACGTGGGGCCCAGGCCGTTTTCTAACTAAATCTAACCACCTTGAGAGCGAAGAAAAACAACGTAATTATTAGCGCAAATGGTTTATTTGGTGAAATTGCGAGGCTCACCTTCTTCAGTATTGTACACAAACAAACTGACAGTTCTAGCCATCGCGTTCACTGTCAGTTTGTTTGTGTACAATACTGAAGAAGGTGAGCCTCGACTTACCGAAACATGTACAATTTCACCAAATAAACCATTTGCGCTAATAATTACGTTGTTTTTCTTCATTCTAATGTTTCTTGCGCAAAGTCGAAGACATTTTCTTACCACTTTGTTTCCCTTAACTGTTTGCACTTAACCCTCTGACGAATACAGATGTATCATCCCATCACCTGACTGACAGGTTTTTTAGCAACCCACATAATTTTCAAAAATTTATAATTTTATTAAATTTAATAATTCAAAGCACGGAGGAGCCATTTATAACCATCTACTACAGAAATATAATTTTTAAAACATTTAAGAAATTAAATTTTTAGCTAAAAATTTTAATTTTAATATCATTCAGTGAAAACAAGTATACACTTCAGCCAATTTTCTTATCCCTTAGAGGGTTTAACAGAAACTGTTCGCGATTCAAGTGCCTGCAATCCGTCCTCGATCAGAACATAACGAAAATTTCCACAATCGGCAATTTTGTTTTCTCTAAAAAACATCAGTATCCAACATGGGGCATTATAATAGGACCCATTGAAACCCTAAATACTTGTTTGGGGCTGCAAGAAATTTTTTTCTCCTTAAGGGGACAGGGAACATATCGAAGCTTCAAAATATCAAATTTTCATTTTAACTTTCAATCACTAAAATGAATATTTACGAAATTTTTTATAGAATACGCACCTGAATATGGTGTTGGAGTTCGCAAATTTGGTGGTTAATTTCAATATCACTTTATTTCCAGCTTCATACGTCATTATTTTAAAACACCGATTTTTAGCTTTTAGGCACACTTTCTACAGACAACTATTGCGTGTATCTAAAAATAATTGTTTATAGAAATAAAAAAAAACTATTCAACTCATTGAACCTCAAGTTTGACGATAAAACATTCATAATTTTAAGTTATTAACATAAATAGAAATTTTGCGCATTTCTTAAATTAGAAAAATCGTCTTATTTTTACTCACTTAATATTTTTTGGAATATTTTGGTTCACTGTGTTAAATAGACATAAATACGACATCACAGAAAATTTCAACCCTTTTCGTAAAATAGAAAAAGAGAAAAGTGTACCTTAAGGCTGAAAATTGGTGTTTTGGAATAATGACGTATGAAGCTGGCAACAAAGTTATATTGAAATTAACTACCAAATTTAGTCCCATATTCAAATGTGCATCATAGAAGTTTTTTCGTAAAGGCACGATTCAGTAACTAAAGTTGAAATGAAAATGCGAGATTTTGAGTGGTCGTTTTGTTCCCTGCTACCTTAAAAACATCAGTTCCAGCCATTTATAGAAAAATTTCAAAAAATGAGAAATTTTAAAAATTCTTGAAAACTTTAAAATGCAGATAAAAATTTCAGAACAACTTTAAAACTCGTAAAAAGGTGACGAGATATCTAGGGTGAAAAAAAGTTAACAAAAACACATTTAATTTTTAATCGAACCTGGGACAGTTTGAACTTGAACACTTACTCTACCTCTACAGTACGCAAATATTACACATAACTCCAAATGACGTCCTTTCCTGTACGGGCGGGGCCCGGATGGCCGAGTGGTTTGAACCATTACGCTAGCAGTCTGCGCGCTGTAATGGGTGCGGGTTAGATTCCCGCCTTCGCCCTGGGTGTATATTCCTTTCTCTGTGACAGTAAAAAATTCTTTATGTGTCTTTCTTACTTGACAAAAGCTTCATAAGCGGGTCTCTGATCAAGCACACAAGCCGGAATATATATGTACCTACCCCTGTACGGGCTTAGCAGGTCGCGTGAGAAGGGAGATTGTTATGTTCTGCACGCAGGGCCTGACTTACCATAAGGCCCGGGCCCAGGGCCTCCATATTTTAGGGGATTTTAGTTTCTATTATGCTAAATGATGTAGACTCCCAAAATTTCAGTAAATTTTGAAATTTTCTGAGACTCTAATTTGTTTTTAGCTTCATTTATTTGACTCAGACTATGACCTAAAGTGATTGGTTTGATCAATGTTATAAGGAATCTGATAAAATGGAAGCTAAAAACTGTTATACATCGGTCAACTAGCACCATCATTATGGGCAGTCATACAAAATAAATCCTTCAAGGGGGCTCTTAACATTTGTTGTGCCAATGGTCTGAATTTTTCTAGATCATATACTCTGTCTGCACATATAAACCCTGCTTGTTTAATCTTTTCATTCACAATGATTCTATTTCGAATCATCAAGCTTGGGATTTTATTTTTACCGTCACTAAAACTCGCACTCATTTCAAATAAATTTTAATAAACTCTTTATACGTTTTTTCTATAAAGTTATATTTTCTTTTTGTATTGTTGGACGGAAGAATTATGTCTTTCAAAGCAAGAATTAAATATTGTTTTTGTAGTTAAATGAAAATATGAAGTGCATAGTAAAAATAAGATTCATTCTAAAGCAATTTTATTAAATAAATTGGCCCTAAATTACTCATTCTTGCATTTTCAAATGCTTAAAAATTTAATGTTAACTTTTATTTGCCAAATGAAGTTTCGAAAAACTATAGTTGCAATTTATTCAAAAGTTATGATCTCCTAAAAAAAAAATTCCTTAAATTTTGGTTAAAATTTTTTTAAAAAATCCCTGCTTTTCACCATTTCATTCTGGATGCATAATAAGTCTACTTTACAAATTTTAGATTTTTAGAAAAAATTAAAGAGTCGAGATTGAATGGGTTAATACCTTTAATACTTTCAATAGTAAACTCAATGTGTGTTTCTAGTTTCAGCATTCATTCGTGCAACACCAGCGATGGATACATACTTCATATTCATCCTACTTCTATGTATGATGCCTTACACACTGGCCTTCATCCTACCAATCAGAGGAATCACAGAAGAAGCCCTCCACAACCCTCGTACTCAATCCAAAGCTAACGCTCACGTCCGGGTCAAACGTCGGCGCAAGATAAACATCCCAGTTGGCGTTCGCGCGCCATTGTGCGACAAATTCGGGTGCAATAAACGAATCCCAGCGCCGTCTTCTTGCGGGAGTGGATGGAGGTTTGATAAAAGGACCAGGACATGCCGAAAGGTTCGAGGCTGAATATTTAGGTAAGAGGAAAGAGTAACGTTATTAACAAAGTTGCACATTAAGTGTAATTAATCACGTAAATATATTATTATAAACTCAGATTAGTAATTAAAATTTTAAAATGACAGCTATGGAATAATTTTAACCCCCAAGAGTTATTAGAAGTAGCGCCTACTAACGCTGACGTCCGTCCGTCCGTCCTGGAAGTAACGCCAACGTCCGCGTGAAGCGTCAGCGTCAGATTAATGTCCCAGTGGGCGTACGCGCGCCATTGTGCGACAAATTTGGGTGCAAGAACCAGACCCAAGCACCATCTAATTCTTGTGGAAGTGGAAGGAGGTTTGATAAAAAAGACCAGGTTCGAGGCTGAATATTTAGGTAAGAAGAACCAGTATATGTCCGAGTACATTGTAAGAAAAGCTCTTTTTATTTTACAACAAAAGGGGCTGGGGAGCCCACTCGTTAAGGCGTTCGCCTTGCATGCGGAAGGTCCCAGGTTCGGGTCCGGGTATCGCCAAAGTAGCTGCCGACCTATAAATGGCCCGTGCAGCCCTCAAAAAATGTCCAACGAATAATACCCCGTGTAGAATGAGTACACGTTAAATATGCTCCGAAGTCCCACCGCTGAGTACAATGTCGCCCTTAACATTTGTGTTGGGTGCTTACTCAGGTTTCGGCTCGTCACTTGACTGTGGTTCTAAATTACGACGCCCGTCGCCAATAGCCCTCGTGTAGCTCTAGTGCGACGATAATTTCAAACACACCCATATTGTACAACAAAAGGTGCTAGCAACCCTGCTGCCCAGTAAAAAGTGCTAACTACTGTTATTAAATATGTAACATTTTGTAATGCTGGTGGCGCCATCTGCCAAAAACATTTGAAACTACAAAGAATAAAAAAGTAGTCAAGCATGATCCCCGGTTGGGGGATCCGACGAATTTGGTGGCTAGCAGCATACTTTGCCACTGGGCCTCTGAGACGTTACTGTTTGTTTAGTTTGGTTTGAATTATTGTCACACTAGAGCTACACGAGGGCTATTAGCGACGGGCGTCGTAATTTAAAGCCACAGTCAGGTGACGAGCCAACATCTGAATAGGCACCCAACGCAACCGTAAAGGGCGACATCGTACGTAGCGTCGGGACTGTGGAGCATATTTAACGTGCACTTCCTCTACACGGGGTATTATTCGTCGGACATTTTTGGCTGCACGGGCCGTTTATAGGTCGGCATTTATTTTGGCGGAGATTTAGAAAAATGTCATTCACCCCTCATATTTTTTTATCTATACTTGAATCAAACGATCTTTTTTTATTTAGTAAATGTTGAAGATTGCGATCAATCAACAAGTAGCGAGTAAAATTATGTGAAAAATAGTTGACTAAAACGAGATTCAAAGAGGACCATCAAAAGGCGTCATTGCTATAACCTGGGACCTTCCGCGTGCAAGGCGAACGCCTAACCCACTAGGCTCCTCAGCCCCCGTAACTGTTTGTAAAATACGTGTAAACGTTTTTTCGTTGAGGGTGCACGTGACAGTTTGTTTTTCGAATGAGTTCGATTTTTTCTGCAGTTGTTGCTTGAATCCGACTTTACAGCTTCGGTGCTGGAAAAAATACAACAGAAAGTGTAGGAAAAATATTTTTTTAACTGTGTATAGTAAGAAATCCCCTTTATAAACAATATAATCTAATACTTTGAGGCTGGGATAGCCTGGTCGGTAAGGTCTTGGACTGGCATCCCTGTGGTTGCGAGTTCGAGTCTCGCTGCCTTCCGAAGACCCCCGTGTACGCTAATGGTGACTAGTGCACGTTAAATCCGCCGTGGGCACAAAGTCCTCCAAGTTCCCATACCAAATCAATACCTCTGGGGGTGACAAGCCAATTCTGGGGATCCTCTAGTTGGCCTCTGTCTCTAAAAATTAGATGGATCCACTTATGTGTGTTGTATCTGTCTTACTTGACGAAGGTTTATAAGCGAGTCTCTGACCAAGCACACAAACCTGAATATATGTGTCTACCAACAAACCAAATTCTAATAAATTTTAATATCTACTTTATAATACACTAAAAATAGTATAGGATTGACATCGGAGGAGTTTAATACGATATCGTGTGCTTTTATGGTTTTGCGTAAGCCTAGAAACAGGACCAGAAGTGCGAGCAACATCAAATTGTGTCGAATATAGTCTTTCTTAAGCATTTAGGGCAAAAGAAAAAAAGTTTGCATTTAAGGCAAAATGTGATAATGTTTCGGAGATTACTTGAAGTACTCTCATATTTAAAAATAGCTTCGCATTGAAAAATTCGAATTTTGTACTAATTTTATTTTAAATGTTTTTAACTACCAACACCAATAGAACTTATTATATTAAGGAATTTTTCAATAAACTTCTACTTATTCTTCTGTACTAACTAGTGCATATATGACATTGGTTAAAATTACGTCTGAATAAATAAATATTCTGATAATGAATTGAATTGCATTATCATCAATGTAATTTAATTGATCCGATGAATATGAAAATTTATTAGCTAAAAATTGAAATCTTGTTAGATTCATTTTAAATCAAATACACTATATCAAACAGTTATTTAATAGGCAATCTCATCGCTTTACTTTTTATGATAGTTAATATACTTTTACTTCCTTTAGGTACATCGGCTCATACAAACTATGAAAAGGTTGTCTGAAATCGCCCAAACGGCTAACAACAAATGGATTTTGACTTTCTTCCTTTATTAGTGATTTGGTGAAAGAAAATAATGTACCTTAATGAAATAATTGCAGAATAAAATTCGAACAAAACCTTTGCATAAATTATTTCATTTAATCGTCGCCGGTATGGTGGTTCCTCGCTTGTCATGCGAGTGGGTCCGGGTTCGATTCCCGGATAAGGCATGGATATTTGTGTTGTCCTGAGTACATGCGGAGAATGTGCTCGTACAGGAGGACCCCTTTAGCCTACAAAATTAAATCTCGGCATTCTCTAACATCCACTGAGAACTCAGATTCATCGTAATATGAGCGTCGACATTGGTAGAGAAAGTCCTCTAGATGGCGCCACAAAAAATGGCTCTCACACTCTCAGAAATGGATACCCAAAATCGACGAAATTTTCTTTATTTTCGACGAAACTCTTTACTTTCAAATGCTACATTTTTTCCTTTCCTCAAAGTGAGGAAATTTGATTCGTCAATTTTTATGACGGTAGTCATAAAGGTATAGTTAGGTATACGTATTAGGGTTAGTTAGGGGTTTTTTTAGTTTTCGGTCTAGTTTTTGTTATATTTGAGCAGATGCTTTTTTCTAAAAACTTTTTTAGGATGTTTTATAGGATTCGACTACATCATTTTGTTTTTAGTATTTTTTACCCAAATGTAAAAAAATTGTTTTAAATATTTTCCAAAATTGCCTTTTTACGGACAAGAACCCATGGATGTAAAGCCTTTTTAATTTTCACGACATTTTATTTAAAACAAAATTGTCTACATGTACGTAAAACTATAGGCTAATTCCAAGTAAAATTATCCTTTCTGTAGTGTAAGTCCCATGCGCAAAATGTGAATCACTACAACTTTTAACATTGAATGAAAAAAAAATTAGTGGAATAGCTGATCTACACTTATTAAAACTAAATACTGTAACGTGCTTTATTTAATATGATTTATTTTTCAAATTTAAAAAAGCTTTTAATCTCCTCTTTAATTGTGGCTTACACTGCACTTACATGGAATTACACTAGAGTATCTAATGTTTTTAAAATATTAAAAAAGGTTCAGAATGTGTTTCGGAACCAAAATTTGCTTTTAATACAAATTATACATTTTATTACATTCAAATCTAGCAAATACACTTTTAAAATGTTCATTTATTTTTATAACAAAATAACACACACAACACTATTTAATTATTCATATTTATTTATCAATATATAAACACAAGTTTCGAATTTTTTATATGGGGGGAACCAGGGACATATGACCCAACTCGAAGTTTTTTTCTTGTAACTTAAAAATCACTATTTATGAATGTGTAAATGCAGATAATTTATAATTCATAAAGTAGTACACAATATATATTAGTATTTTTCTGTAGTATTAACTGCAATAGTAGTAAAATATATATTATTTAAAACTTTAGTTTTGAGTCATTACAAAACTGAGGCTTCTTTTATTTTGTAGAGAAAACACAGGTTGTTGAAGAATTGCTACTATTAGATCAATATCGACTTGGGATGTATTATCCATTTCAGGCCATTTAAAACATTTTCCATCGATTCTTTCTGCATATTGAATTGTAAGCTCGTTAAAAAAATTCCCTTGTACCTTCCCAACAAAACCTTATATTCCGTTAAGAACCCAGTCATTTAATTTTGGGACTCTCGTGATTTTTTAAAAAAATTACTTAGTCTACTTTTGTGTTGTTTACTTGGGTCCCATATCCCCAATTGGCTTAGGTCAAGTATCCCTAGTTGCACTTTTTTTGTTTAACCCCAAAACAAAGTCATTAGATTGGCAGATCACGTGACCTCCAATGCTTATGACGGGACACGCATGGAGGCCAAAATAAGAGGGCAAAATGGCCAGTGTTGCTGCAACTTTAAGGAGAAAAATACTACGAAAAAATACCTTTTAATTCTAAAATTACAAAAAAAATACTAGAAAAAGATTTAAAGTCTTTAAAAATATTTCAAAATGCAGCTAGTATTTTTACGATATTTTTTTGTAATTTTAGAATTAAATGGTATTTATTCGTAATATTTTTCTCCTTAAAGTGGCAGCAACACTGGCCATTTTGCCCCCTTATTTTGGCCTCCATGCGCGTCCCGTCGTTAGCATTGGAGGTCACGTGATCTGCCAATCTAATACTTTAACTATGATATCTATGATAAAGATTAATATTTATTTAAAATGCATTTAAATTTATTGCCTTCTCTATTACGTGCTTGTATGTTTGTTTTGTTCTTTAATCTATTGTATATTTTATGTGTGCCCTGTATTAATACTGTTAAGTTCCAATCCCAGAGTGCAACGGTATGAGAAAAAAAATGAGATTCAGTTTCCTCAAAATCAAGATACATCATCGTCAAATCAAGAACGTTTAGGTGAGGATTCGCATTTCGTCAAAAGTCACGTGATATTTTGGCGAAATAATCGTCGAAAGTAACGAAATTTGGCTTGAGGATTGATGGATCGTCATAAGTGAAAGTATTATTTCTGAGAGTGCAGTTAGCCGCCAATAAAGCTGCCCCGTTGGAAAAAAAATATTAGGTAATTGGAAAGTAAAAATCTTAAAATCGTATTTTCAGTACTAATTTGAAAGTAATAAGTATTTTTGGTCATTAAGACGATCCCCCCCCCACCCCCCACCCCGAAGGCATGGAAGATGGATGCATTAAAATTCCCTCCTAGCGGTTGGATATTTTTTGATAGCAATAAAATGTCCAATCTCCTTGACCTTGCTTTTCTCTTTATTATTTCGCTCACATGCCCGAGACGCGATTAAGTATGTTGTATTTTTAAATAATATTCTATAACTCGTCACTTACCTTCGGAGCTCATCTAACAAAAAGTGCGTCTTTCCAGGTAAGAAAAAGCTTTCGTTGTCGCTTTTTTTTAATTAAATCTAAAGGGCCCAATCCCATGCCCAATTTTTAAAAAAAAATGACGAAAAACTGTTTTTTTATTTTATTGTGGAAAGTAGTGTTAAACTTATTAAAGAAATTTGAGTTCTTGAAGAAGAGTTTTTTTTTGAAGCTCTCTCTCTCCGTAAATGTAACATTTTAACTTTTTGTCTTTAAGAGGTACTGTCAGTCCCATACAGCTAATGCATTAGTTTTGAAATCACAACATCTGCAAAAGAATTTTTTTGCCATGCTATCCCATTTTCACCAGGTATGAGAATCATCATAACATCAATTTAAAACAAAATTGAAAAAAAAAATTATTGTTCGGTTATTTAATTATTAATTGATAAAGTTTTAAAATAGTGTCGCCATCTGCTGTATATTTTTGGCATTTTAAAACTTCAAAAATATATAATTAAATAACTCGATAACATTATCGTTTCAAATTTGTTTCATTTCGATGTTATGTTGATTCCCATACTTGGGGAAAAAGGGCTAACATGGCAAAGCAATTCTTTTGCCGAAGTTGTGATTCCAAAACTAATGCATTAGCTCTATGGGACTGACAATCCCTCTTAAGTCTTATGCAAGTTTCTGCTACAAGTTCATTTTTATCAGAATCAAGTTTTCGCAATTTTCGATTTGTTCAAAATGCTTTGATCAAAACTTAGAGTTAAACTGGTCATATTTCTAAATCTTATATGAATGTTTTATATCTGAGGGGAGTTTTTTGTTTTGTTTGTGAATTATTGTTTTTTCCTGAACTAAGAATCATAAAAAAACGTTTATTTTTTATGATTTTTTTTTTATTTTAGGATATTGTTTATGAAAATTTAGACGAAGAAAATTTAAAAAAAAAAACATTGTTATCAAATCTCCCTGTTGTTCTTCAGAATATAGTTTGGAATTAAAAAATAAGTTTAAATTAAAACATATTAAAAACTCCAGAAGTTGCAGCACGTATAAAAAACCTGCCTTTATTTAAAAAAAAATACTAAAAAATCCGAAAACAAATAAATGTAATTAAAAAAAAAGGTTTTTTGTTTTTGAAAAAGATTATTATTTGCAAAGTATATTTCAATAAAATATAAATAATTCGATGTCTGAAATCATAAAAACTAAATTAGATTTGGGGTTCTTTAAAAATTTGAAGAAATGCTAGTTTTTTTTTTATGTAATTTATCCACAAACTCGTATGATTTTTATTGTGGCGCACGTATAGAATCACTGGAAATTCACCCTTACAGGAGAGCTGGAGTTAAAAAAATTTAGGAATCACAATTAAGAATCGCGAGAGTATATTGTATTTTATATATACCGCCGGAGTTTTGCGATTTTAGGATCACAGAAGAGAATTTTGGCAAAATTTAAAACTTTAAAGACTTGAGATTTTATAGTGATTATTTTTGGCATAATATTTGAAAATCCCCTTAAAAAGTTGATAGTGACTAAAAAAAAAATCTAGTCGCGATAGCTGAGATTAAATTTATTTTTAAAGTCGCAAAATTGTAGGATTTGGTCGCATTTTCCGACTAGCGACTTTTAATTTCAAACTCTGGTACGGAGGAGATCAAATTTTGGGAGCTTATTCTTTTAGTACTGAAGGCGTCATTTAGGAAGCTCTTTCTCGAAATTCAAAAACAAACGGGTCTAGTAGATCAAAACATGAGTCGATTTCTCCATTGTTGGGTTAGTTTAAATTATCGTCGCACTAGAGCTACGCGAGGGCTATTGGCGACGGGCGTC
>JAFNEN010001999.1:0-17133 GCA_019343175.1 Oedothorax gibbosus
TTTTAGGTAACAGTGTTCGGTACCTTCCCTGGTCGTCAACAGCTTTTCTACCAAATTAAAAGTAATTATGCCTACTACTTTACTTTCCTTTACACACAAACTTTAAATTAACACTTTTACAACTCCGAAGCCCCCAAGTAACAGGATTTTTTACTTTATAAAGAAATAACATAAGTTTATTAACTTAGAATGAATTAAATATTACATAAACTCGAATGGATTACAATTTTTCTTAATCCGTGCGGAGAACGGGTATTTATTTGCTAGTATTTAATAAATGTATATAGATTTATAGGAATATTTTAAATAAGCTATTACCATATAAAATTTAATTATATAAAATAGTGGTGGTGTCAGAATCAAGGGAAATGAAATGATGGGGGTTTGAATTGTTTCGTTACCCTTAGCCACCGAAAGCTGAATTGATATTTGAAATCAAATTCTTATGTAATATTACCACTATATACATTTTAAAAATGTATATAGTTTTATTTAATTGTTTGATATATATATTCATTTAAGGCGGAGATCGAATTAACAATAAGAAGTATCAACGCGAAGCGTCCTTACTTCTCCATCTAAGATACCCCCAAATGGGAGAGCGTTTGTGATTTCCAAAAGTAAACTAAAAGTCCATATAAAAATAATGTGGAAACCCCATAGGACAGACCCCAGGGCAAAGCGATAGGCAATAAAATAGGCTCTAAAATAAAACAATGATGAAAATAAACACCAAAAAAGTGCAAAAAGGTCAATAAGGCATTGCGATGTATATTTTACATATAAATTTTAATTAAATAAAAATGGTGGTAGTAACTGAATCAAAAGGAAATTAATATAATCGTTGAACAAGTTGGACTAACTTTACACAGTATTTATATCTAAGAGTATTGATCACAAATATTACAAGTATATTGATCTTTAATATACCAAGATCACAATATTGATTCGAATAACGGTAATATTGTGATGAACCTCAAAGCACTAAAAATTTTAAATTTTCATTTACGATTTTTCTACTTTATTATAACGATATATTTAAAAATGTAAATGCAACTTGATTACAGGCGAAACATTTAAAAACTAGCTTTAAGTGCCTGTAACATATAAGTGTTTATTTTAAAAGCAGTAAAAGTTTATGTGCAAATGTGTTTTTTTTTTTGTGAAGATTTTTATTTATCTTGTCGTTATTATAAATAAATTACAGATGAAAGATAACTTTAAATTATCTAAGACCTGACTTGAAAAACTCTTAAAAAAGCAATGTTAATTCAAGTTCGATTAAAATGTGCGAGTTTTAGACATGGAGATATCTGAATATTTGGTCGTGGATAGGAACACCCTGCATAATGTGAAATGTTATCTAAATGGCAATACATATAAGCTTTCGTTCCAAGCATGTATGTAATGTCCACAAGTATGAGCATTTGAAAAATAATTTAACATTTTTCAATAAAAAAAATAATTAATATATAGTAAATTATAAAGTCATAGTCATGCACACATGTTTTGTCTTATAAGATATTATTGAAAATTGTTAAATATAAAATCGTGATTATTTTGGAACTCAACATATACTTTTAAGATTTATATCCATTCATAAATAAAAGATTAAGGTAAACGTTTATAAAATAATATAAATCGCAAATTGTGTATGACTGTGAATTTATAAAATTATGATACATACTTTTATTTAATTTAATCTAGCTCCAAGAGAAGGTTACATAAGGTTCTTAAGTTTATGACTTTTATATGTATGTTAGATATAGACTAACTCTGCATACCATATTTCGACCTGTTTTTTTATGTCTATGGCGACACGGCACCTCATGATTTGATCCGCCAGTAACTCTGAACAGTCTTCATTTTTTATCTCCTGCTGTGTGAAAACAATATTCTGCCATGTACAATATTTGTGGATTCTGCAAAATAGGGTTACTGCTCCTTTTATTTAATTATCTGTAGTCAGCATCCACTGAACAAAACGTCACTTTATTATGCTCGTACCCTGTTATATTGTACAAAATAGACGTGTCGAGTTTATCAAAGTATGTCATTAAAAATTAAATATTCTGTCGGAGGAAAGGTGTATTTTCAGAAGATCTTTAGATCCAAGCTCGGTATTATAATTTATTGACATATTAATAATGTTTAAAAACTAATTATTAGACTATTTTGATTAGTGACTATGACCCTATTGATTGATGAAAGTTATTTCGTTATTATTTAACACCACTTTTTTTTATTTCAAAAATAAAATATGTAACAATATACTTGAAGTTTTTACACCTGGGGAAACGTTAAGAAATAGTTGATAACACGACTTTAAATATAGACAGTTCATTTAAAGCGGACCCGAATGATGACTTATATTATACTGTGCAATCTGAAATGGACGGTAAAATATTTTCCTCTTCACTTTGCATTGTACCAAAAAAATTTAATGATGTGGAAATAGTTCACGAATTATTTTGACAGACCTCATTACTGTCCCGAATCAAGAAAACATTTTCAGTCATTGGAAATACATTTGAACGTGTTTGATGAAAGATATGGGTCATTCTCAAAAAATGTTACAATTCCAACTTCCAATGTTAAAAAAATACAGTTTTGTTTTATTTAAAATATTTGTTACTATTACATTAAGAATTCTCCTCTCTAATGAAACTCCATAAAATCTGCAAATTTTTTTAATAATTTATGCCTTAATTCAAATTTATCACTTACCGCAAAGCTGTTATACCGAGAGTAAGGAAAGGGACGTGATAAAATATACGTACAGACACCACACTGGAATTGCTTCAACTACAAATTTTCTACAGTATAAATATTTTGAAGGCAGTGCTCCTGAATTCTTAGTTTGAACTACGGTTAACGACAACGCTTCTTATTGGATGGTTCTTTGCAACGGGATCCTTTGCAGGGTGGAACTAATTGGTATAGTGTTTTTAAACGAATGTAGTTATAGCAGTTTAAGTTGTGGTCTAATTTTACATCCGTAATATTAACGTAAAATTTATATTTGTGTTTTTCATTCTATAAAAAAGAAAATACGGCAGTGACAACGGGAAAAGGCAAACGATTTTTTTCCTCTTTTTTATAGCAAAATGAATTGTTCCATTGAATCGTGTGTTAATAATTATTTTTTATATAATTAATAATATAAATTTAATTATATTATTTTTTTATTTTTAACGTTTCCAAAAAATAATTTTGTAGCTTAATACTTTTTTTTAAAAAAATTAATTATTTCTTTTTTTGATAGTAATAAATATGTTCGCCCACTTTTTAAAAAGTTCTAAATGGGCAGACGATTTTTTCCTCATTTTATAATAAATGGCTTTGTTTGAATGACTAATCTGTTCTATTAATGAGATCATCTACTGTTTCGTCAATGTTACACTAATTCGTCTGAAAGTAAAATGTTCCCCTCTATCAAAGGAAATACCAAGGATCAATGCTTTGCATATTAATACTTCCGCTGTGGATGGTCACTAAAAGCATCAATAACTTAAGATCCAATAATACTATGTCTATGACGTATAATGCGGCAAAAGCAGATGCAGCGAAAGAGTTAAAACGAACAGCTAATACGATCAGCTTAAAACAAGTTTTAATTTGTTTCATACTACAAAAAAAAATTAAGCTACACAAATCCACTGTATACGGAAAATACAATCATGGTTCCTAATCCGAAGTTTTAGCAACAGAATATATTTTGGATTTTCGAAGGATGTGGGGTTGCCTTTAAATTACGTCTCACTAGTGCATACCGGAGAATACCTTTTCATCAACGTGATTATATGTCTTCTTAAAGATTATGATTAAGAGCAGTGATCGTAATTGTAGACTCCGATAAGGTTAAAAAAATGCGATATGATTAAAAATTCTTCTGTGTAATCAAATATTTAATAATATATGACTCGCAATTATTTATAGTTACAAATAAGTTGCCGTGTCATCTGAAATTCCACAGAAGCCAAGCAACAATCAAAACTTTTATGTCTAATTAGTTCGTAGTTAAGAATTGGGGTCGCTGGGCTCATCAAAAAGTTAGCTTCTTTTTCTATGGTAACAAAATGGACAAAATATACTTTATCACCGATTTTTGCAATGAAGTTTAGTTAACTTAAAATTTATTTTTAGCTTATCGTAATCAGATACTTAAGAGCTTTAAACAGCACTCTGACTTTATTCTTAAATAAGCTCCAGTTTAACATAAACACGGTAACATAGTAGTCATTGAATAATTACACTCCCCTTAATTTTTCAAACTTTTGTCTTTTTCCTCCATAAACTAAAATTTTATGAGAAAATTGTCAGGAATTTCAGAAATAAGTGTCTATGGTGGTACTTATTTCAGCAAAAAACTTTTTTTCTTTGCATTTTTTGTCGTGAAATTTTGGTAACAGAGTCAACAAAACAAAATTCTTCGATACTGTGGGACACAATATATTAAGCTACAAAAGAAAACTTTTTTTTAATTAAGTGGTGGTTAAAAGCTTATTTGATTGCCAAGATACATGTTAATCAATATAAGCATCAATAATTACGAAATATTTATTTTAAGTTACAATTATCTTCTCTTGTTCTTTAATTTTTCGTCATGAAATACGTGAATTTTACCGACTATGCTCCTGTAAATGAAGTCTCCAGCTTTTGTTTTAGTATTTTTATATTTTTAAAATATTGGTAAAATAACTTAAAAGTTCATTTTTTTATGCAGTCCAAGTGAAAATTCCGTAAAAATAAAATTAAAAATACTATAAACAATGAAAGCTGTGGGACACCATTTTGTAACATTTTTTGAGAATGACCCATATACGTGAGGGGCCAATCCGGTATTCATTTTCCATAAATTGACGTAACAGAATGAAGACAAGAGTCTTATTGACTGACTCCTATAAGCGTGAAATTCACAGCATTCGAAGGAAAAAGAACACAAAGAAAAGAATAAAAACGAAGAAAACATGAGCACGACAGAGATTAAAAAAAGAGGGAAAAAAGTAATTAAGCTTTAAAATAAATAGATATATTCACTGCTCAAAACAATTAAAAGAGCACTTAGCGGTCTTTTGTTACCCTTTCAGTCCCAACTTTTTTTTTGTTCTAAAAATCCAAAATTTATGAAATAGATTCACTATACATTCAGAAGGAAATGATAAAAAAACAGTGGGGAAAATCTAAATTTTTTAACTAAAATTTAAGGGGGAAAATTGGAATCATAACTTTTGAATAAATTATAACAATATTTTTTTAAAAACTTTATTTGTTAAAAATAGTTAAAATCAATTTTTAAAAATCTAAAAAATGCAAGCATGATGAATTTGGGGTCAATTAATTTGCTAAAATTGTTTCACAGTGAATTTTATTTTACTATGTTTTTCATATTTTCATTTAATTAAAACAAACATTATTTATTTCTTCAAAAGACATGGTTCTTCTATCTAACGATACATAAGTGCGAGCTTAACTTAGTGAGAAAAAAAATCGCAAGCTGATGATTCCAAATGGAATCATTGGTGGTGAAAGGGTTTAAACCATGCGCTCCCTTAATTTTTTTAAGCAGTTTAAAACCAAAGGATGAGGTGGGGCCTCACTTTGAGGCCAGGCCCAGAGACATTTGAGGCCTCTTTCCCGAACAATATTGTTACTTGATGTACATACCTCAAAGCTGTGACTTTGAAAGAAAAATCCATCATCGAATACAATATTTAAAAAAAAAAAATTAGGCAAGTGATTGTGAGATGGGAAACAAAATTTTAGGTTTATAGCCGATTTTGGGGCCCCAAAAAATCTCGTGCCCAATGCCCGGGCCTTGTAGGCCTAGGTGATGATAAGGGCCTGAGTGTTGAACTACTCCAGTGAAGAATAGGATGACAATGTCAGTTACTCTATTACCCACGGATTTTTAGAGTATTGTTCTCAGTATACAATAACGGTCTAAATTAGTCAAAGAGTATAATATAGACGGATTTTTTGATTTTGTAGATGTAAAACTTTGCCTAAAATTGGATACATAGGAAAGACTTTTATTTGTAACTGCGTCTTGTACAGTTATTTGTATTTCAAAATTAATTGTTAAAAAAAAGTTTCATTTTCTTCGTAAAAATTTTGTTTATTTAAAAACAATTTCATTTTAGGAAAAATAAATATAAAAGAACCCGACTTGGTTTAATTTTTGATTGCTTCACTCCTAAACTACCGAAGCGGTATGTATTTCAAGGTTGAAATGTTTCGTTACCCTTGCGGATCGAAAGCTGAATTGATATTTGATATCAAATCCTTATGCAATATTACCACTAAGTACATTTAAATAAATGTACATAGTTTTATACAAGTGAATTTCTTTCTCTCTTCCATGAACAAGCAGCCCAAATGTTTATTCCATATAAAATTTAATTAAATAAAAATGGTGGTAGTTGCTGAATCAAAAGGAAATTAATATCATCTATTAACAAGATAGACTAGTTTACGGAGTGTTTGTATCAAAGAGTATTGATCGCTAGTATTACAAGCATATTGATCTTCTATATGTCAAGATCACTATTAGTTCAAGTAACGATACGATTGTGACGAGCCTCAAAACAATAAAAAATAGGAATATAGACCCATTGTTTTTGCAAAATAGCACATTTTTAATGCCTTACCTTTGTTGAAAATATGTATTTAGTGTTGCGATATATAATATATATAGGCATTTTTTCTTAACCAACTCTCATCTAAATCCCAAGTGGATCCCTGATGCCATCTGCTGAAAATATTAAATGTTTATTTTAATATGTTGCCCCATTACCTTCAGAAACTAAATTCATTATTTGAAAAATAATTGACATGTTTCAAGTGACGTAATTCCGTCCAGTCTCCATTCCAGGATTTCCTTATCCACACTTTCGTTCAATTCCACAGTATCACTTATCAACGTAGAGATAAAGCGATGGTAAAAATCATTGGTCCAAACTTATGCAAAGCAGTATAATGGGAACTCCCATCCAAAGAAAATAACCTCTCTTTAAAAAAGTAACAAAAATAAAAACTTGTGAAGGGTATGGAACGAGTGCCATACTTAGAGACAAACCTCCTGTTTCGCCAGGAAGTTCATGGATTCTGACTGACTTCTCGTCTGACTTTGATAATAATTTTTTCAGTCCAACCAACTCGAACAATCACGAAAAGTAGTCGCAATTCGCCGCATGTTGGAGGCCTGGTGTCCGATTGATACAAATCATTCCAAAATAATGGATTTAATTACTACCACTTGTTTCTTGCTCAAAGTTTTATTTTATATGAAATTTTATAACAATGCATTAACCAAGCTCTGTTTTCTCGGCCGTTAGGCTATTCCTTAGTTTTTGATACACTTTGATGGACGCCTGTCGCAACACAATGACTAATTTTTTCTGCACTCAGTGCGTCTATCCAGCCGTTTTTCTGTCACCTCTCTTCCGGGAGGGTGCTCAAACAACTGACGAAACTTCTCGGAACTCATCTTAAAATTCGCTTCACATAGTCGTAATCCTGAACATTTTCTTTGAGCAATAAGTTTAGCGATGTCTTTTGGGAGAAGACCGACCAAGTACGAACCCACTTTGTGACTCTTTAAAAATGTTAACTGTCTTTCGAACAGGTTCAGGAACAAACTGATGTCATCACTTTTTGCATCGAAGCTAGGAATTAACTTTTCGAATCCAAATTTTGGAAACTCTGTGTCGGTTGACAAAGCAGAACCCAATGAAGAATTCGGATTTTCCAAATGAGATTGCAATCTCAGTTTTTCTAGTTCGAATGATCGTTCTTGTTCAAGATTCAATCGTTCTTGTTCAAGCTTTTCTTCTTTTTATTAGCAATTCTCAATCGTTCTTGTTCGAGTTTTTCTTTTTTTTCTTTAGCAATTCTTTCTACGATGATTTCTTCAAGAAGTGTTTTCACATATTCAAGATCTTCTTTATAAACTTGAATGTTGAATGTTGTTTTTTATTTCTATGACTTTGTTATTTACGTCATACTCTATATTTAAGTCATCAACAAACCTTTGTAAGTCAGACTTTTTTGCTTTAGCAAAGAATGACATGGTACCAATGTAAATCTTCTAAGCTATCGAATATTAAGTCAGACTAATATATACTTGTAAACTAAATTGCTAAGAAGGTTTGTCTACCTTTTATTTTAAAAGTTCAAAAATATTTTTTTCGTTGCAAGTATGCACTTATAAGTAACAATTCACTATAACCTCATTAAAATTATCAGAGATAATAAAATAATATTTTTCAGGTACTAAAGGTAGGTATACACATGGAATTTTATAAAAATAATTCCTATCATCTTGGATGTATTTCGACCGTCCGACCATTTGGGTTAAAAGAGATGATTAAAATATCTTTTATTTTTTAAATTCTTGTTTCCTTCATTAAAATCGTGAGCGTTGTCTGATGTGCGGCTTATTCTTGCTACGATAACATAATTTTGTTTTAATGAGGATTGTCTAAGTATATTTTTGGATGAATTTTAAAGTTGTTTTTGAGCATTTAAATTAGTATTATATTTTCAATTAATTTATTATTTCAAATTGGACAAAATAGTTAACAATAGTTGAATCTTTTTTGTAAGGAATTTTATAGCGACTTAAGTGATGTTCAATGCATTGATTCAATTTTATTATTTTAACATTTTAATTTCATTGTTTATATGGACACTTTTATCAAGTTGGTTAATTGAAATGTTTCTATGTATTTTAAATCCTATGACCTTTTATTAAAGGAAAACATGAACACCAATATTCCATTTCCTTCAAAATCTCATCATTAAAGTTTGCATGTTTTTAAGGGGACCTCAAAAGGTGTTTTTTAAGGGTTTCAATAGTGCATCAATTACCACAGTCAAATAACTTTCCGTTAAAACTATCTTTAAAATAGTTTTGGCCAATGGTTTAAGTAGCTACAAGTAAAGTAATTTTTATTATGTTATAAATATTTTCTAACAAATAGGTCCTCGAAACTTATGTGCCTCAGTAAAACTATGAAAGAAAAACACAGGTACACAGCCACGGAACCAAGGGTGGGGGGGCTTAGGTCGGAGGGTCAACCCCTCTGTCGTTTTGACAAAAGAATTTCTCTAGAACTTCTCCCCTTTCTTACTCAAAGCTCTGAGACCATGAATGGATAACTGCTTCTTTGTGTTGAGCATTCGAAATTTCGTAGAGCCTAGAGATAATTTAGGTTACCTCCCCTCTTCGACACATGGACATATTTAAAAGCGGGGCTTCTTTTATTGAAGGTTTGTTTCCATGTGCTTTCACAGTCGGGATCATGCTCCATTGTATCATTTTGTCAGACACGGCTGATAGCGTACGAAGGAATCTAAGTTTGTTTTATTTTTATTTGGTTTAAAAGGAGACTTTTGCCTGCTTTTTGCCACAAGTACATTTTACCTGTCTGAGATCATCTAAAACACATTTCCTAGTTTTAACTGCTATATTGTACAGACCATGATGATCATGTCCTAGGCTTTCAACTCCCGGGCATTATGCCCCTTATTTTAGATTGCCCTAAAATTGGCTTTAAACCTATAAATTTTGCTTTACATCTAACAATTTTCGTATCATTTTACGGCCAAAATAATAAAAAGTATTTTTGCTTTTTTAAAAAATTAAGCACTATGATAGATTGATATTAAATTTGAGGGTTGACCTTAATCTAATAGGTCTTTTTTTTTTTTCAAATATAGTACTTGTACCCATTATGGAATCAATATGAACACCTAATATCTTTAAAAGTTAAATTTTTAATCGAGAGATGTCAGTGAAGAAAAGCAGTTAAAAATATTTTAGCCTTGAAAGTGGAAAAAAGCGCGTTGCTCACTCTTTCGAAGGTAATTAGTATTTTTTTGGTGTGCTGATCTTAATTATAGGAAAGTTTAATAATAGGAAAGTCTGATTCGCAATATGGACATTTTATTGCAATATGGACAATCTAATGAGTATTCAGATTCACAAATTTGTAACATATCTGTTTAATGGGATTTTATTTAGCTAATTAATAATAAACTAATGTTCAAATTAGTGATATTACGAATTAGTTAAAGGTTTTTGACGAGCCACAATTGAAAATGGCCTCTCTCCCTTCTAAAGTGCACTTTTTGACGGTATTTACCCTGCCCCCTCCCTCGCAATACTTTAAAAAAAATTTATCCCTCTCAAGTGTGGCTCTTTCATCCAGTAGTAGTTCCATAAGGAGCCACCTGTCTCTTATATGGACATGCATGTCCATAATAGGGACATGTAGTTCCTTATATGGATACTTGGTAATTTTTTTTTTATTATAAAAATTAAACCAGATTAATTACAGGGTCAATTTTATTTATGGTAGTTCACAGTCCAGAGATTGTGGTCATTAATTTTTTAAGTCCTGTGACGTGTATATAAGATGGCGAAAAAAATTAATTTTCCTTAGGGTGTCCATATTGGGTACCTACAGGTACTATATGTATTTTTTTTGTTAAGATCAGAAACCCGAAATGGTCCAACAAAAGTATCCCGGACTTAGACCCCAACTTGTCATGGTCCTGACATGGAAGTTTAATAAAAAAAAATACACGTCAATGGAACAAGAAAGCCAAGCCTAATGTCATAATCCATAACAAGATGATTGTGAGTGTTTTAAAGGCGGTGACATATCGCTTACTTCAAAGTCAATTACCGACTAATTTAACTAAATTCTTACTAGTCTGATTGATACCATTCGATGTGCAGTTGAAAGGACTGTTGTTTGCAAATACATTTAAAATTCACGCAACTTCCCCATTGCCAGAAGGATATTTTTATAATTGCTACATTGAGTGTGATATTTTTTAAATGGTTAGAATGTTTTTGAAGTCCTAAAGATACATTTTGAAAAGTTTTGGCTTGAAGGAGAAAAATAAACATCTTTTTAATTATGTTTTACCATTAAATATTCGAAAGGAGGTAATTATCAAGCGCAATCGAGATCTCTAGCCATCGAGGGATCAACGAGTGGACAAAAGGAAAAACGAAAAAAACTTTGAAAACCAAATATGCCCTTAAAATTAATTTAAAATAGAATATTTACACAACTTACAATGGGAAACACGTGTGGGAGAATAGAAGAATCCATAAATCTGAATTTTAATAAATGAAAATAGAATGCAGTAATGATAATAAAAAGATAAATCGCATTTTTAAAATTTGCTGTAGTGGTTGGAAGAGCCACTATAGCCCTTTAAGACAAAGTCAGATGGCGCTGATTTAAGTTTATGAGACTAAATTTTAAGAGTTTTATCGAAAAAGTTGCCTTAAACAGCATCAATGTCAGCAACTCCTTAAAAACCACGTCATTTTTAATACAAATAACGAATGGTACAAGTTAGCTGCTTCGGTATCGATATTTTTAAAAAGCTTGAACATTATTTTTTATATCCTCAAGATCGTAATAGCTCTGTCGGAAAGGGATATCTTGGCTCCATTCGTGTCGTATTGTTCGTTCGCAGGTATATTGTCAACAGGGAGCGCTGGTTAAAATCTGTCCGTTACGTACAATATTACAGCAATAAGAAAAGTTTATAACCCTTTTATTTTAGTTTTTCATTTATTAAAGTCTTACATATCAATTCCTATTATTAAAGAAATTTTCTATTAGCTATTTCCTTGAAAAATACCCCAGAAAACAGTCAAGGAATCAGCGACAGATGCACTTCGTCTTCATGAGGTTTAGCAATTATTTTAAATTTTCAATTACCAAGTAACGCTTTACTTGTAACATTTACTTTTTTTAGTATCGCCGATTAACGCCGTTAGATATTTCAGAAAGTAACTGTAATTTAGTTACTTTATGTTGTAACGAAGAAACGAAAAATTTCGTAACATGACGCGCCGGTCTTCACGGGTATTTTTGGCACGGTTCAGCGTTCGGCTAAAATTTAATTATTTAACTTTTTTCAACGTTGAATTATCATTCTAAACTTTTTCCGATTATCCCTATTTCTTTAGTACTGGTTCACTTTTAAATACCGTCAGATGGCTAAATTTAAATTTTAAAAGTAACTGTTATTAGCTGCTCTTCGTACTAAGTAATTGGAACTTATTACTTTTGCAATTAATTGATGGTAACTGCAACAGAGTTACTTTTTAAATTAAGTAATGGCAAAAGAGTCAGGGAATTAGCGACAAATGTCGATTGTCGTGCACTTCGTCTTCATGAGGTTTTGCATTCACTGTACATTACCATTATTCACACTTCCAAGAAATGTAAATAATTTATTACTACGATATGTTTACTATATATCGGGTCGAATAAGGATTTATCTACACGTCTTACTAACTAATACCAACTATTGTGGGATAAGTAACATAGAAATATATTAAATTACATAAACGTTTAAATAAATATTGTGGTAGTCGCAAAGTCAACAATTCAAATTTTTTATGCAAGAACCCATTTGCCTTATTTATCTTGCCAGTTCTTAACCGGTAAATATAATATGTTTTGTATCTCATAATCACAATATTCTAATTTCATTTTTGGTATATTAATAAGTATGGTGTTGATTTTTCAGCCATAAAATTTTTTCAAAGTTTGTTAATAAATGTTGTTGTTGTTGCATGCCCCCGGAGGCCAGCAGTGCTAGACCAGGTCCATGACATCGTACACCCTCAGAAAGTCCAACACCATTAAAGGTCGTCGTCAAAATCCTGCTTGGAGAGCCCCAGGCACGCGTGAATAGTTGTTAATAAATTAAGGTACTAAACGACGACGTTTTAAGTTTAATGGAGAACCAGCTCTGCTGGAGCTTTACTCCCTGACTTGTAAAGTTTTCCGAGTGAATAATGGAGCTGCCTGAATGGCAAAGTCTGGTGATGTAGTTACTTTTGAGTTCTAAATCGTTAGGGGTTAGCAAGTATAGTCTTTATTGTTTTTTGTTTTAAAAATTGATGATTTGATTTATCCTGGAGGTATCATTAAGGGGTATAACAACAGTTTAACATTCTTTAGGATAACTCGTGTTTTATCTAGCTTCTCAAAAAGTCTTTATGGAAGGTTCCACTAACTAAAATAAAATTAATGAAATGATTCTGTCTTTTATCATTTGATTGTTACAATATGCCAGCCATTCCTCAAATATTGCTCTTGTTATCTAGACCTTAAAGTTTGACCTACGCTACAATGAATGGTAACCACAATGAATACCTCGCTACCACTACGCTAATAGTTCTTTGATATCATACCTTTCGAACAAAAAAATAAAGAGGCACGTAAACGTTTTGGAAAAAGTGACTGTTTAAAACTAGTCATAACTTTGTAACTACTTTTATATAAATTATATCAAAAACAAAATACACTTGAACTCGTTTATAACGAGCCAGAAAAGACCGCAACATTTACTAGTTAAACCCAAGTGCTTGTAAAAAAAAGAGTATCTAAAAAAACGAAAAGAAATATATTTTCTGGCTAAAAACGTTTACAGTCAGTTTTATTGTAATTGTATGCTTTCATCAACATATGAATGTTCTTTAGCAGCTTTGAACCAGTGTAATAAGACAATCCATGCTTTTTGCAGAGATCTACATTTTTAGCTTCCTCTCTAAACTCCTGGAAAATTTTCACTCGCCAACGGTTAAAACTTTCCACTTCCACATCACCCCATAAAATTTAGCAAACGTTATCTATGAAAACCTCTGACCAACGCCCGCAATCAGTATGACCATGAAGAACCCATTCCTCACTGTGCTTTTGCAAATAAGCCACCTGTTGAACTGCATATTTGACCATTCTTCCTATTCATAGTACGGTTTGAAAGGAATTTCTCCAAACAAGGGGGGGGGGGGGGGTGTTGAGGATAACTTTTCCAAGAAAAGAGTTAACTTCTAAAACAACTGAATAGTGAAAAAAATTTACAAGATAGAAAATATATTCCTCGTTAAATCCGAGGCTTGATCGTAGCAAGCGATTTCCCTTTCATAGGCTTACCCAGGTAGCACACCAACGTCGGCCAATATTAAAAAAAATATTGGCCGACATTGGTGTCAATATTGGCCGACGTCGAAATGGACCCCCCTAGCAAATATTGTACGACGTCGTTTTACGACATTGGTTAACATTTATCAACGTCGTACAATGTCGCATATCAACATTGGCCGACATAAAAATGACACCCTTGCCGATATTGTACTACATCGGTTCACGACATTGATCAACATCGCATATTGACATTGGCCGACAAAAAAATGGACCCCCTAGCAAATATTGTACGACGTCGGTTTACGACATTGACCAACATTTATCAACGCCGTACAATATCGTATATCGACATTGGCCGACATAAAAATTACACCCTTCCGGATATTGTACTACATCGGTTTACGACATTGATCAACATCGCATATTGACATTTGGCCGACATAAAATGACACCCTTGCGAATATTGCACAACATCGGTTTACGACATTGATCAACAGTAGTCGTACCACATTCATGGTCGTTCTTTTACAGTACTTCTCAATTATACATTTTTCCATTTCCTTCGCATAACTTTTTAACTCATATGTTTGTTGAGTAAGAAAAAATTATTTACAAAGGTAATTTTCTTTATATTTGTCTAATTAACAAAAATTTTGTTAATTAGAAAAATATAAAGAAAATTACTTTTGTAAATAATTTTTTTTCTACTCAACAAACAGATGAGTTAAAAAGTTATGCGAAGTACAAATGTATAATTGAGAAGTACTGTAAAAGAACGCCCATGAATGTGGTACGACTAATGTTGATCAATGTTGTAAACCGATGTTGTACAATATTCGCAAGGGTGTCATTTTTATGTCAGCCAATGTCAATATGCGATGTTGTAAAACAATTAACAATAGGTTAAATAAATCAAAATTAATCAAGAAATATTGTATTAGTACTATTGTAATTTTAAAAACTAGTAATTCAGACAGCTATATAAAACCCTACATTACGACATAGCTCTTTTTTTCTGTACTGCTTCAGAGTCAAATTAAAACAAATTTTACGTATTATTATTCATATATAAATATCTGATACATAGAACATATTTTTCCCAGATTGTTTAAAGTTAACTACACAACATCTCTGGATGTATTTATATAGGGATGATCGATACCATTAAAAGACGAAAAATTACTGTAGGTAGAATTGAATAAAAATATGTTTACCTACCTCCATTGGGTATAGGTTTTATTTCATATAATTAAAGTGTAGAAAAACTGTTAAATTCTTGACAAAATCTGTAACTCTTATGCACAAACTTCAATTAAACTATTTTTTACATGTAATTTGATTAAATTTCATGTTTTAGATAGTTATGTATTTTCTACTTTAATATATTAAAAAAAAACAATTATTAATTCGTACAGAAGCTTTAGAAATATTGCTAAAGCTTCTGTATTAAATGTTTCACAAAAAACAAATCATAAAATTAATAACTAATTAGACTGTTCTATATTTATTCAAGTACATATTCATGTCTCTATTTACTGTAGCACTGAATACAATATGGGGGATTTGATATTTACACTTTACCAAGAATAAATTGATCAAATAGTCCATCATTAATTTTATGACAGATAATTCACTAAAACATCTTACACAATTATGAAATATACATATTTAAAAAAAAAATATATTTTAAATCCAGCATTATCTTAACAATCTTTTTATAACAACGTGCAAAAAAGTTCACTTTTTTATATCATATTCATTCATAAATCGTTGCGAAAATGACACTTTACGTGCTTACGTCACAGACAGTGCCGAAAGTTTTGCTACTTACAGTTTGATTATCCTGTTCTGTTAATAAAGAATTAATGATATCGGTTTCTACATTGCATACTTTAGGTGGCCGTGCTAAATTGTAAAAACTTAGACATTCTACAATTGTCAAAAACTCAAAAGATGCAAGATAATCGTTGCAGTCTTTACATTGACGAATCACTGCAAATAAACTTTCAATTTTATCTTGGCTTATACACGAAGTCAAAAGATATTTGAAATTTAAACTTTTGGTCAAATACTAGACAAGTGATAAAACTGTTGATAATAAAACCACCTTCATTAAGAGCATGGATTTCCCAGTCATACAAATACGAAATAAAAGTCTACAGAAGTAGCAAAACTTCCCTTCACTTTCTACTGTCCCTTTGCACTTTTTTAAGCGAAGGACCTCTCCATCAATTTTAATGTTTCCATCTGAATATCGGATCTAAATTCAATTACAGTTCCAACTCCTTCACATACACTTGTCGAGTTTTTTGATAAGGCCTTCTAATGTCTTGGCTTCTACCGGTTTTGTAAAAATAGAAATGTTCTTCACGTATCCAGTGCAGGTATATGTATCCCGAAGCTCGGTCGGAGGGTCAACCCCTCTGTCGTTTTGACAAAAAGAATTTCTCTAGAACTTCTCCCCTTTCTTACTCAAAGCTCTGAGACCATGAATGGATAACTGCTTCTTTGTGTTGAGCATTCGAAATTTCGTAGAGCCTAGAGATAATTTAGGTTACCTCCCCTCTTCGACACATGACATATTTAAAAGCGGGCTTCTTTTATTGAAGGTTTGTTTCCATGTGCATTCACAGTCGGGTTCATGCTCCATTGTATCATTTTGTCAGACACGGCTGATAGCGTACGAAGGAATCTAAGTTTGTTTTATTTTTATTTGGTTTAAAAGGAGACTTTTGCCTGCTTTTTGCCACAAGTACATTTTACCTGTCTGAGATCATCTAAAACACATTTCCTAGTTTTAACTGCTATATTGTACAGACCCTGATGATCATGTCCTAGGCTTTCAACTCCCGGGCATTATGCCCCTTATTTTAGATTGCCCTAAAATTGGCTTTAAACCTATAAATTTTGCTTTACATCTAACAATTTTCGTATCATTTTACGGCCAAAATAATAAAAAGTATTTTTGCTTTTTTAAAAAATTAAGCACTATGATAGATTGATATTAAATTTGAGGGTTGACCTTAATCTAATAGGTCTTTTTTTTTCAAATATAGTACTTGTACCCATTATGGAATCAATATGAACACCTAATATCTTTAAAAGTTAAATTTTTAATCGAGAGATGTCAGTGAAGAAAAGCAGTTAAAAATATTTTAGCCTT
>JAFNEN010002000.1:0-20288 GCA_019343175.1 Oedothorax gibbosus
AACTTCGTGGACGTTGTTTGCATCAACTACAGTACATGTACTTTGAGAATGCTTCGAATGTGTGTGATGTCTTGGCTCTGGCTGATACCCATCAAGAACAAGAACTGAAAACGTGTGCACAACAACATATTTTAGAGAAAGCTTGTAATATTATCAACACTGAAGCATGGAAGAAGCTAATGGATACTCATCCTCGTTTGACTTCCGAAACAATGCAGAAAATAATTTGCAAAATTTTTTTTAAAGACCCCAAGAACCTTGGGTACCATTAGTTGTAAAGTTTTATTTCTGTTTTGGTAGAAACTTGCTCCAAAATTGTATGATTTGTTGTGACATGATTTAGAATTTAAATATGTGCTTGTTGTCAAAGACTGTGAATGTCACTTGCTTTAGTTTTCATCATAAGGAAGCTAATATCTTATTTTAATGTACTAATATTTTATAATTCTCATATTTAGGTGAAGAAAAAGGTGAAAGCCGACTGTTTTAATTTTCCTTTGAAGATCGTCATTACATTGTAAGGTAATTTTTTTTAATCATTGTTTTAAAAATCAATGTTTACTACATATTTACAATAGAATAATTTAAATATTCAAATTCTTGTTCAATTTTACTCGGAAGACTATTGTTATTAAGTATGCATGGTAATTTAAAGAAGTTTATTTGTATACATTTTAGAGTTTTTTTATAATTTTTTTTTTTGTAATTTCTGCTAAAATTCAGTTTTAAAAAACCATGCAATTTTGGTAAATTATTCATTAACAAATTTTACATAGGGTAATATGCATATAATAGAATATGGGCATTAGGCATTATATATAGGACAATGTATTTCTGTCTGCCGAGGGACTGAGGTGTTTTGAATAATGCATGATTATTTATTGCATAACATTAGTTAATAAGATAATGAATTAAATTGAAGTTGTAATTGGGTACTAAAAATTATAAATAATTATTTACGCCCATATTTACCGAAATTCAAGAATTTGCATTTCAAACATTGGTTCATATACCCTTGAGTAGACAGTTTTAAACCTGATTTGAAAATCACTGTTCACCACCCATTTTAACACATTGACTGCCAATCACGCGCTAGCGCATGGCCTGGTTCTGATTTACCGATAACAGCACATTCTGATGAAATTTATAGTACCATTTCACCAGCCGTTCTTATGAGTTCAAGTTCGTTTGAAAACTTGATAAACATGATGGTCTAGTGGTTGCACAAACTACACGAACTAGCTCTATCATCTACCCTTTTGCATGATATTTAATTGACGCCTAGTAATTCCAGATGTGACTGATGAATTTCCATGCATAGATTTTAAAGCTTATGCAGTTTTTGTGTTATTGGGAAGTGTATCTTTCCCCTATTGACGACAAATATAATACAGCCATAATTATGTAGGGATGTTAACACCTATATTTGAATTATGTTAACACCGCAAGCAAATTTAAGATTATTTGGGGATCAATTTGAGGATATAGAATGTAGAACATTTGATTTTTCACTTTTGCAATCGATCCCACTGTGCTTGGAATAATACTTGCGGATTTGAAAGAGTGCATTCTATTTCAAATTTTTCGTCTCAAGTGTAGGGCGACCAGACATACTGCATTTCGCAGTGCGGTTTAGTTTGTTATTCAACTATCTAGCTATAAAAAAATAGCAAATAGTCTCTGTTTTATTTTTTTTTTGTAGTTTTTTCAAACAAAAACAACCAAAAAAAATATGAATTATGAAAATTAAATGATGATTGCATAGTCAAAAAGTTAATCACTGACACAAATCTGGTTATCGGCTTTCAATTCAATAATTAGTGACCGACGATGAGTTATCCGGTTGGAAAAGGCCAGGAATATTTCTTCGTATTTTTACGACTAGCTGTCATGTAGCTTTAGTTAGCGATGTTATCCAACTAACCTTGTAATTTTACAACCTCGAACTAAGATTTTTACTTTTTCGAAAATGAAGAGTTAGTTCATTTACATTGTAACGAACTGGTTTAAAAAACAGGATGTTCTCCCACTTCACATCAGCCTCTATCGATGAAAATTTTCCAGCGCTATCGGGGCAGTCAATGTGTTAAACAGAGTATACGGATATGGGGTTAATGAAGGCAAGTTTACCAGGGTTGTGTATGATTGGTTCATATTGTCATGTGACTGGCTGGGCCGCATGGTTCTTGTTATATTTCTTGTAGTATTGTTTTTTACTGAAGGGCCTGTAGACCAAAGTTGACTTGTATCATTGTGTTTACTAGTATATCATTGTATTTGGCGATGGTGTAATATTAAATTTAAACGAGTGAAACAATAACGTTTTTGATCATTAGATATTGAGAAATAATAAACAAGATATTCCATTTATATTTCTGATCAATAAATTAATCATTTCAGTTAGTTTGTATTCAATGTAAATTTGACTTTTTGTATGCTACAGTTTCAATACAAACATAACTGGCGGTACCATATTATGCATTCCGAGTAATTTAACAATGTCTTAATAATTTCAATAAAGGTTTCCGGCAAATCCGCTGAGCTTAGTGGCGAATTACAATTTTTCCTAAATCAAGATTTGGACCGGTTATCGTGGTTGAAACCAGAGTTGGAAAAAGGGGTGAATATGGCGTTAGTAATACTAATAGTAACTTGTATACATTTTAATAAAATTGCCACCACTATTTGAGTTTTTTTGTATCATACAACCATGTTTTAAAACTTATCTCTGCCAGATTAATAACTGCAACACAAGTGTCTTAATATTGTTTTATATTTTTTGGCACTTACTTATTGATAATTTAAGTGCTCAGTCACCATTTCATAAAGAAGTGTCTTGAAACTTCATCATCTATATAATTCTTCGGTAATGACTAAATGTGGTAGCCCACTTAGTTCCTCATTCATTCTTGTTCCCATCTTAAAACAAGCCAGAAAAAGTCCACCGATGAATGTCAAGCAATGTCTTCCTAACGACTGCTTATTAAACACTTGAAACTTGTTCAATGACATTTCCACGGTTTAAGCCACTGCACAACAATTATCAAAACTAAGAACACAACTCACTTTATATCTAACGACATTTTGAATTACTACAAACAATCAAACATTGATTTCTGTCTGCTTTCTGTTATAAGATCTGAACGCGCCAATAGTCTAGGTGTCGCTCTAATGCGACATTAACCAAAACCAACACTGAAAAAACAGGTTTGCCAAGTGGATGCTTTCAGGCGGCTTCAATTATATTCTCACCAAGCATCTTCATTGCATTCATAACAACATGTCGGACCACTTTCATTTGCTTCACCCTGTACAGGGTGTCCATAATTAAACTGATGTTACTCGGGAGTTTCTCTAGAGTGAACTAATAGGCGGAATTACAATTCCTCCGGTCAGTGGCGGATTAATACAATTTTGTCGGAGGGAGCGGTCAGCAAAACCAGGAGGGATTTTCTTAAATCTGTTCGTTTTTAGACGCCCTCATAAATTAGCTTTGGCGCCTCATCAATTTATATTATTAATTATTCTAGCAGTATCTATTTACCCGTAATTACATTAATTACTAATTGTGGATGAATTTAAATACTAAATAAATAAATTTAATTACTAGTTAAAAATTATTAATTACTAATTAGGATTACTAAGTGTGGGCTTACCCGCTCTAGCATCAGAGGCAGTATTACTGGGAGCGTTTGAGTTGTTTTCGTTCCTGTAAGAGGTATGCCGGTTTCACACGATCTAGGGAAACTGTGGACGAGCGGTTCTTTAATTGTATTGTCACGGTTTTTTCTGACCTTTGTAGCACTTTGTAAGGACCAGTGTACGGTTGGCTGAGAGGAGGTTGTGTTGCGTCAGTGCATAGAAAGACATGTGTGCACAAATATTGAGTTCTTTCCATGGCGTGACACAGTGGAGGGATTCAATCTTCTCATTTGATCTCTCAAATTGGCAACATAGGTATCATTCAACTTCTCCTTGCAGTCAGGCTGGTGAAACATGTCAGCTGCTGGCAATGTGAGAGACTTTCCGTACACAAGTTCGGCACTAGTAGCTTGCAGGTTTTCTTTAAATATAGTTCTGATGCCCAGCAATATTATCGGAAGGGTGTCTGTCCATCGAGCATTTTCATGAGCTTTTATGGAGCACTTCAAATGTCGATGGAATCTTTCGATAATTACGTTGGAAATTGGGTGATATGCCGTGGTACGAATACGGTTTCTACCAGTCAGGACTTGCAGTTCATGTGGGGATTGCCTCGGCCCACCGAGTGAAGCGATCGATTATTGTGAGACATATGTGTTACCGTCACACGGCGGTAGTGGGCCGACTAAATCAAGGTGTATATGAGAGAACCTTGCATCTGGCAATGCAAATGTGTCCAAGAGGGTTTTAGTGTGTTTATGCACTTTGGATCGTTGACATGGAACACAGCATCGTACATTTTCGGCAAATGAACTTATTCATATTTGGCCAAACATATCGTGCACTGATCAACTTTTTGGTAGCGGAAATTCCTGGATGGGACAATCCGTGAAGTTGATTAAAGATGATTTTTCGATATGATTCTGGAACAAATGGTCGAGGTTGCTCTGTGGATAGGTCGCAGTATAATGAAATATTTAGGAGAGGTACACGAGATAGAGTTAACTTTGGGAAGATGGGTTTCTAGTAATGATTTTAACTCGAGATCGTCGGCTTGTACTCTGCAAATTCTTCGAAATTTAGTGTTGATGACGAAATGGAGTCGATTTCTATGCGAGAAAGTGCATCTGCGACTTGGTTATCAGTTCCTTTTGTGTGACGGATGTCGGTTGTGAAGTGAATGTAGTCCAAGTGCGTAGCTGGCGAGGTGAACACTTGTCGGGTTTTTGCTTAAAACAAAAATAATGTTTTTTGGTCAGTCCAGATGTGGAATTCACAGAGCTTCAAGTAAATGCCGAATTTTCTAATTGCTGTGTAAATCGCCAGTAGTTCTCGATCATCGGTGGACCAGTTCTTTTGGCTCTTCGTCAATTTCACTGACATGAAGCAATAGGTTCCCATGCGTTGTTGTGGAGCTGCATCACGGAACCTCCAACTGCATAGTCGCGAGCATCTACGTGGACACATATTTTGGCACCTGGAATGGGATGCCGGATCAAAGTTGCTGTGGCTAGAGCATTCTTGGCATCCGAAAATGCCTGCTCCGCCTCCTCGTTCCATTGAAGGATGTGCACAGGTTTTTTTGAGTCGGGCGTTTGGCTTTCTTTTTTTTTATACCTTCTAAAAATTTGTTTAAGGGAGCTATAATAGAGGCGGCTTTTGGAATAAGCGCCGATAAAAATTTAGTAAACCGAGAAATCGTCTGAGTTGGGTGATGTTTCTGGCCTAGGGAATTTTAAAAATGCATTCAACGCGTTGTTTTAACGGTTCAATGCCGAATTCTGATACTTTAATCCTAAAAATTCTACGTTAGATACTCCGAAAATACATTTGAAGGTTTTAAACTTAAGCCGTATTCATCTAAACGTTTAAATAAATTCGAAGATGATTTAGGTGCTCTTCGGGCGAAGTTGACGCGACTAAAATATCATCCACGAAAGCATATACAATGGAAGACCACGAGTTACTTCGTCAGATAAATCTTTGAAAGTGGCGGCTGCATTGCACAGACCAAACTGCATGCGGGTACTTTCATATAATCCGAAAGGAGTAATTATTGCAGTTTTATGTACATCGTCGGGATGGATTGGTATCTGGTGATAAGCCTTTACTAAATCAATGCGAGAATAAATTTTTGTCCCACTTAATTGTGAAGTGAAATCTAAAATGTTTGGAACTCCGTAGTTATCCTTTATTGTTTGAGCATTAAGAAGCCGAAAATCTCCGACCGGGCGCCATTCCGTGGAATCTTTTTTAGGGACCATGTGTAAGGAGATGCATAGTTGCTTTTGGAAGGACGCATGTGACCTAAGTCAATCATGTTTTGAAATTCCTCTTTTGCAACTTGCAATTGGTCCGGCGCAAGGCGGCGTGCTTTGGCGGTTACTGGAGGACCAGTTGTTTGAATATAATGCAAAACAGAGTGTTTGACCTCTTTGTCAGGTCTAGGGGGTTTAGAAATTTCTGGAAATTCTCGCAAAAGATCATGGTAAACACCTTCACCTGATACGGTTTTAATTGAGCGGATCTCATCGCTGGTGGTTATTTTGCAGTGTGTAACTAGTTTTGTAGTGGAGTCTATAGTTTCTTTTGAGTAATATCGGGTAATAGATTAAAATGGAATAAGAAATCTGCTCCGATTATGGGTGTAGAAACGTCACCGACTAAAAATGACCATTTAAATACACGCCTAAGTCCAAAATCCAAGATTAAGGTTTGCGTTGAATAAACCTGAATAGCGGAACCATTGCAGCGGAAAGAGTCATTAGGGATGGGTTACGTTTTTGCACACTTGTTTGCTGGACAGATACAGATCTCTGAACCAGTATCCACTAAGAACTGTACGTTAGTGCGCTTGTCACGCACAAAAAGGCGACGAGAATTTGAGGGCAAGGTGACGGTCGCCTCTACCCTTGCCGGTGCTCGTTTTTTGAGTCAAAATTGCAATGGTTTTTGCAATTTTCTGCGTCCCTACCAAATTTAAAGTGATACCAACAATATTCATGATTTTTAGATTTTGATCTACTACGCTGGCGTCGTTGGTAAGAGCCTTCGCGTGTTTGATTTCTGCCTCGCGAAAATTCATCAAATTTAGCAATTAGTTTTTTAAATTCCTTTAACAACATTCCTTCAATGGAGTTTTGAGAGGTGGCAGTGGAGCAAGCACTTACCGCTATGAGAGATACCTCCATCACTCTATCTGCGATTTCTGCGGCCTTATATCCAGCGTGAGTGGAGTGACTGCAGCAAGAACCGCCTGGACGTGGGAAGGAAGATGTTGAAGAAAAAGCTCCAGCATCAGCTTGTCCGGAACCTGATGGGCGGCGGCGCGGCGTTTAATGACGCGAAGAAGTTCTGTTGGTCTCCGGTCCCAGATGTGTTCGCCTTGTAGTACCCGGGACGGATCTCCTGATGGCCGGACTTGCCGCTCCGGTCGATGAGAGCTTCCTTCAGAGTCTTGTAGGGGTCATCAGTGGCCGGACTCAGCAGGATGTCCCGGACGAGTGAGGCGGTCTCCGGCAGAAGATGGGCGACACAGTAGTTATATTTTGTTTTGCTTTCGGTGACAGGCTTGGGTGTGCCGAGTTCAAATGTGGCTTCACACATTTGTAACCACAAGGCTGGATCACCGTGGTTGTATTGTGGTATCTTGATGGCAGCAACCACAGGATTTGGTTCCGTCATGTTGAAAAAGAACTATTGAGTTCCGAAGCAAGGAATTGTTCAGTGCGGGAAAAGATAACAAGTCGTTGACAGCTTCCACGCGGGGGCGATGGGAAGTAAGTAGGGCAAAGTCATAATTCTCCCTGCATTTGAAGTCGCGCGGCGCACAGTGGTCTGGGAGCGGCCAAAATGCCAAATTTCGAAGTGTTCGCAAAATGAATAGATTTTTAAATTAATAGATAATTGAATAGTAAGATTACCAAATATAATCATTAAAAATAATTTTTTGTTGTATTTATAGTTACGAAAAGTCAACAAATGAAAAATAGCCCGTTTTGAGGCGATACAATGGAATTCAAAATACACGATTTATAATTTTATTACACAATTTTTTTTGCATGTTTTTGAGTTTTATAAAAGGTTTTCTTTTATTTTACCTGATTAAAAAATACAAAATAATTTTTAAATTAGTTTTTGATCTTAGTTTCTAAAATACTATGTTTTTAAATATTTGAATGAGTGCAACTTTCTTGCTCCACTATGCTCCAAAGTCTCATTAAAATTAACTAGTTTTCCAAATCGTATATAAAAGATAAATCTAAATTTCAGCTGCGGACACGTACGGACCCCATAATTACAAACAGAAGTGTCAAAATCTAGCTGTTTCAAAAATCGTCGAAAAGCACAACGCTGCTGCGCGTTGCTCCACGGCAGCTGTTAATCTAGAAACAAAGTAGCAAAACCGACAGTTCGACCACTTCACTTACAAAGAGTTTAATTATAAACAAATAAAAGAACTTGAATACTGGTGTCATCTTTGTAGGAGATAAAAGGTCTGATTTGTTTACAATAATAATGTTTTCAAGCGATGCTAATTGGCTTTTGGGAAGAAGGGGCAGAGGGGGGGGGGAGAGGAGGAGAGAAGTCCAAAATTCATTCTTATAAACAGTTCCTATACAAAATATACTTTTCGCCAAAGGTGACCAAACAATTTCAAACCTCTTTTGCCAGACGTTCGATAATGTTTCATCGGTAAGGACGAACGGCGAGTTTTAAATGTTGTTATAGTGAATTAGTAGAAATTGTTTTAAAGAGCCAATTTGATATCGAAAAAAGCATCGACGCTTTGAAAGTATCTTACCCATTCATAACCCCAGATCAACGAGAAGAAATAAAAAGGTATTTATCCAAAATATTTGTACCCCATTTTTCGTAAAAGGTGGCTTGATTGTAGTCGCAACAAAAAAGGGTTTTATAATAAGTATAAGAAGTGGCTTGCTAACACTTAGTCTGTAGAACTCGTAGAGTCAAGTAATTCTGCATCGGGTGCTTACAGCACACATTATATGGAAATAGTAGAGCCATCTTTTTCCGCAAGGCTAGCTCTAGCACACTAGATCAACAAGAACCATCTACTTCCACGCAAGCTGGTCGACCTGAAAAGCCTTTTGACGAATGTTCTGATCGAACAAAGCGTCGGAAAATTAAACAAATTCTTGATAGTGTATCGAAAGAACTATTAACTGCTGCATCAAAGAAATACCAAAATGATACTGACTTTTACAATGCTGAAAAAGCTCTTGCTATACTAATAGATGCCTCCTTATCTAAACATGATTATAACGTTCTAAGACAATCATCAAAGGAACTAGGAAGCAACATTTCCCGTCCTACGATCAAGTTTTTAGAGCAGAAAAAGCTATGCTACCCAACTGAAATTGAAGTATCAGAAAGTCATGCGACAGTTAATATCCAAACGTTGCTGGACCACACAATAAAACGAATTTTTCTCATAAAATTCGAAGTCGAACCAACAGTGTACAAATTTAAACTATTTTGCAAGTGGGGGTGTGATGGGTCTGCTGGTCACAGCCAATATAAGCAGATGTTTGAAAACGAAAAAGAGACCGACGCCAATCTTTTTATGACGACCCTGGTTCCATTGCGTTTAACAACAGATGAAGATACTCTTGTTTGGGAAAATTCAAGACCCTCAGCCACACAGTTTTGCAGACCAATTAGATTTCTTTTTGCAAAAGAAACTCCAGATTTAGTTCGACAAGAAGTTGGTAAAATGCATGAAGATCTCGAAAAATTGAACGTAACAATACTTACCTACAATAACAAAACAATACACGTAAAACATTGTTTAGTGCTATCCCTGATCGATGGAAAAGTTACCCAATATTTGACAAATACGCCATCAATGGCAGTATGCCCAATATGCAAAGCTAAGCCATCAGAAATGAACAATCTACAACTTTTGGATACTAAAATCATTTATGAGGAATCAATTAAGCTTGGTCTCTCACCACTTCATGCTCGTATAAAATTTATGGAGTGTATTCTTCACATTGCCTACAACATGAGTTTTAAAAGTGGAAAACTACGCAAGAAACTAAATAAATAAAACTAAATGCAAAAAAGCAAATCCAAGAAAAAATTAAAAAGGTTTTTAGGATTAACTGTCGATGTGGTCCTACAAGGAATGGGCACTTCCAACGATGGTAATACATGTCGAAGATTTTTTTTAAGGATCCTACTATTACTTCGGAAATTTCCAAAGTTGATAGAAATCTAATACATAGATTTTCAATTATCTTGGATACAATCAATAGTAGTGCTGAAATTGATCCTCTAAATTTCAAAACTACTGTAGAGAAACCGCAATTTTTTATGTTGATTTATACCCCTGGTACAACATGCCAAACACTGTTCATAAGGTATTGTTTCATGGAGGGGAAGTGATTTCATCATATATGCTACCAATAGGAGCTTTGACCGAAGAAGCCCAAGAAGCCAGAAACAAAGACTTTCGGTGGTACAGACGAGAAACACTCGAGAAAAAGTTCAAGGAAAAATACAAATGAAGATGTGTTTAACTTTCTTACTATTTCATCGGACCCTTACATAAATACCTTTCGAGCAAAGCCTAAAACAAACAACAAATTAGAGCTACACGAAGACTCAAAAAAACTATTAATATTAATATTGTTATCTTACTTAAATTAATTATTAAAATTAATCATCTTATTAAAATTATCTTATTATCATCTTATTAAAATTAGACGAAAATTCATTTAAAATTCATTAAAAAGTCTTTAGATGAATATTAATACCATATTTGACCTTAACATCTTCAATAATAAAATGCTGTTAATTAATATGATCTTAAAAAACTGTTGACGGTTAATTTGAAAGTATATGTTCTGTGTATTCATATTTTTGTACGATATTTTTGATATTAAACTTGATATTATTCCACAAACTTAATGTTTAATATTATATAAATCATGTGTTCAAAAATTAGTAAAAAATATTCACATTAAAAAACTTTGGTTTCAATTAATTTTATAAGCTAAATTGAGAGCAGAAAATGTTGAAAATAGTGTAATTTTTTTTAGCTCAAAGTTTCATTTTTTAAAAGATTTTGTTAGTGTTTTGGCTTTTTGTGACTACTTGACGTACGATTACGTATTACCATGACCTAAACATACGCATATGCACTTGACAATACATGTTGATTAAAGCGTTATTCTTTATACGCAATTTCACATTACATCTTCACATACTATTTTTTTTTTGCATTAACTGTAACTTAAAATCCATAGGTTTTTACAAACTTGATTGTGTCCTATATCGACTCAGATGGGTCAAAAACCTACAAACCGAATTATTATGCATTTTTGTCAAACCACAAAAAATAAATGAATTTTTGACGCGTTTTTCAGCCTTTTCCGCCCACTGTGGCGGCGCGCGGCATTTGGAGAGGGGCCGCCAACGGGGGAAGGTGATGAGGGATACGAGTTTTTCTGTTCATTTGGAAGAGTGTTTGTGCGCGTTTGTGGTTAGTCGAGGATATTGTCCGAAAGGGCCAAGGTCCGGTGTCACCAATGAGGCGTGGTGACCGGTGTAGTTGTTAAGAATAATGGTGAATGATCAGGAAGGTTTTAAAAGACATTTAATTAGACTAATCACAGCACAAACTACATAACAATAAGGAATAACGAATATTGTGGTTCAGGCCGTCACGGGTCCTTTTGGCTTGAGAGTAGGAGCAAAAGTGATTCTCGTTCGGTTCGAATCTCCTGGGAATGATTTGTCCCGCCTTTATGATGCGGGATTGGTTTAAAAGAATATATAAGAATTTATACTATTGGGTGAAAAATTTGATTGACAGAAGTTTAGTTTTAGTTCGCAATTTTGAAGGATTCGGGTGCAAAGAGAAATACCGTGTGCAAAAGTTTTACTTCCCAAATGGGGTGCCGAAACAAGAAAGTTAATAGAAGTTAAATTAAATAAGATTCACCACAAGAGCAAAAAACGGAGAATCGTTATATCCCGGGATTCAATAGAGGGGTTCAACATGTAAAAATGACACGTTTAAATATGGAAGTTTATGGAGTAACGTTACACTTCAAAGTTGGAGTAAACTTGCACCAAACGGGAGTAAAACTAGAATGAAATTCTGAAAAATTAGTCAGATATTTCAGAATTGTTGTAATGTTATAAAAAAAAAATCATGGTATTGTTACACAATTTTGTTGGCAGTGCTTAATCCAATTTTATCGGACGAATAACGCCTCCCCCCTAATCCGAAGAACTGAAGTCGGGGGAAAACTTTTTCCAAGAACATTCAAAACATCAACGCCCGCCGAGTAGAAGTAAATACTTCCCAATTCCCCGTGTCTGTTTAAATTCTCCCTTTCGGATGACCGAATTCCAGCGACGATGAGGAAGAAAAGGGCATTTCACTGACATTGGTTGGAATTTTTATTAATGGGGGGGAAGGGGGTGGGTCTTAATTCTTTTTATGGGGGGGGGCGGCGTCTTTAATAACGTGACAATTTTTTGACCACTCTCCTCCCCTGGTGATATTTCGTGATATGTAGCTCGATATATTGCGCATTAAAAAAATCTCGGGGGCCCTCTAATCCGCCCTTGCCTCCGGTATAGTTTCTATTGACTACATGGGAAAAATACTTCCACAGATTTTTTTTTGCTATCTTCGGCAAAATTTTTGGAAATCACTTGTTAATCAAAAGTTGATAGTGACATTTAGAAAACTAGTCACGAAAAACTGTGACTAAATTAATGTTGAAGTCGCTAAAAAGTAGGATTTGTTAGCATTTTGTAACTTCCGACTGTGAATTTCGAATCCTGGTCCTTCACTGCCAGCTAAAGGAATTAACTTTCTAGTTTTTTAATCTATTAACTTTTACAAATTACCTCGATAAAAAGATGTCTACCTACCTGGAAAAGTTTTTTTTTTTTGTTGTGGGGAAATTTTTATTTTGGGGAAAATCCAAGAGATATTTTCTGTTATAAATCATTAATTTAAGATTATTTAATTTGCTTTAAAAAATGTTCTAAAATTCTATATTTATGTTTTAAACACCTTACCTTTAAAAAAAGGTATTTTTCGATCGAAAAGTTTTGATTGGACCTTTAAACAAATGTTAGCCCTGCAGAGATTGTTATGCTTTGTAAGAGGAGGTTATGGAGATTGTTATGCTTTTTAGGAGTCTTAGCACTTGCCTGCATCAAAAGATTTAAGTGCAACACAATAAAAGACATGCCTTTTTTTTTTAAAGTAAGAGAAGTTTGAAATTTTTTGGGGTGATACTAATTAAGAAGTTTTTTTTTATACTATTTTTGTATTTTTAACCATTTCTACTTCATATTGTGGATGTTGACACTCAAGTATGATTTTAAACTAAGTGCAACTAGCTTTATTTAATAGTTATTTTTTAATTAGTTTTTTGTCGTTTTCTTAATTAACTGTAATATTTTAAATTTCAGGTGATGACCAGATCTTGTGACTTTGTGAGTTGAAAGATTGCTACAGCCCTAAATTGAATAAGAGCAAGCTTTCTGTTTCAAAACTTGGTAAAAATGGTTTTGGATCCAAAACATTGTTTAATATTTAATTTTACATGGTCCATTGGAAAATTTAGTCATTACTTGAAAGATTCGAGTCTAAGTAGCCTTACTTTGATGTTGAGTTTTTAGGATGTTCCAAGTTCTATTTGGAGCTGTGTCCACAATATTTCTCTTTAGGCTGGATGATCTATCTACGTAGACTTGGAGGATCTCAAGGATTCTTTTATAATATAATGGTTCGAAATTTGGAAGGTATTTTTGTAAAGCTAAGTGATAAGGAAATGAAATTATTTTGTGGTAGTGGGGATTTTGTATGTTCTAAAAACTGACTCTTATTTGCTTAGTGATGAATTGACAGTTCGTTGCTGTATTTTAAAACAGGATACAGAACTTCCAATGACTGTGTGGTGCCATGCTCACACAGAATAAAAGTTACAGATCTGATTTACACATGGAGGCTAGAAGATTTTGAAACTTCTACAAATTTATTTGAGTCCAACATGAACAAAGTCTCCAACATGTCTCCAACAGTCACTGACATTCCAAACCCTTACTCAGAAATCTCAATCCAAATCATCGATAAACAAACTTTGATTACGATCCTGAAGAATTTTTACAATTTTGATTTTAATTCAATCGATTCTGATGATGTTATATATTTTGCAATAGGAAGCTTAATAAAGGGAAAAAAACCAGACAAAACATTTTGGTTGGCATATAATGTAGCTTTGTTGGACTCTAATCATAGTGTGGCCCACTCTGTCAAAGGTAAAAGTTTCTTTATAAAACATAAAACAAAACCGCTTTTGCATTTTCCATTTCTGTCAAAGCGTAAACTACTTTTGAATAAAGAACTGTATTTGCCAAATGGTAGTCTGACTGTGCAATGCAAATTCTCTATTTCAACAAATGATGTCAAAAGTTGCATAAAATCCGTTGAGTTTGGAATTGCAGAAGATTTACATTTCAAAGCGTTTGAAAGTAGAAAGAGAAAAGTTCAACCGAGCTGGGGAATGGATCTTTGGGAGCAAAACAAGCAGAAATTATGCACAGATGGAAAATTTAGTGATTTTATCATTCGCTCTGCCAACCAGGACTTTCCTTTCACAAAGCCATTCTGGGTGCTCAGTCTGAGGTGTTCAGTGCCATGTTTGAAACACGACATGAAGGAGAAAAACACGGGTGTGGTCAAAATCGACGACTTAGAGGATGACACGATTTCAAAGTTGTTGGCGTACGTCTACACAAAGAGACTGACCGAATTAGACTTTTCTTCCGCGCAGAAGTTGTACTTTGCAGCAGATAGGTACAGAATAGCAGGTCTCAAAGTGATGTGTTCTGAATCACTGAAGGAAAGAGTTGATTCCTCGAATGTGTGCTATGTCGCTGTTCTTGCTGACACGCATCAAGACCAGGAACTAAAGTCTCATGTCCAAGATTACATATCTGCCCATGCTTGTGAGATTATTGACTCTGAAGCTTGGAAGAACATTATGGAAACGCATCCTCGTGTAACCTCAGAAATAATGCAAAGATGCTTTGTAAACAATTGTTAAAGGATGTTAAACCCTAGGGCTCTTTTGGGTCCTGACTCATTTTGTTGAAGGTGAAATTCTAATATTTGTACCTTTAAAACCCCTAAGACTTTAAAAAATGAGTTTTAAGGTTATAAGTTCTGCGATTTATATTTAAAGAATGAATGGTTTACAGGTGAAGAGTCTTGAGGAAAAAATCCTTCATCGACTAGGAAAGTGTCCATATTGAAGTCTGTTTGGCAGATAGGGTGATCAGAAACTGATTTCTCCCTTGGTTCTTTGCCCGCGGCTCAAGTATAGGACTTGTGTCTTGCGTGAATCTCATCAGTAGAAAAATCATAATTAAAAACTTCTTAGATATCTGAAGAATCTTAAAAATTATATTTATTATTTTAATTTCTTTATTATATAAGCTTTACATATTTGCTATTCTCGTTATTAAATCTGTATTTTGGTAAATAAAATATTTAAAAGTCATTTTGCAACATATCAACCCTATTTCGAGAATAAAAAAAGTATGCTACTAAAACATACCTGTACCTTAATCTGCAAATTAAAAGTCAATATTTTAAATTTCATTTTAGTGTATTAAATCACAAAATATTAATTTTCTTAAATAAATCAAGAAGTTCTACACTACTATTTTTCTGAAGGCCGAGATTCAACGCTCGAGCCGTGTGATAAGAACAAAGGCAAAATTGGATTCTCAAAAGTTTTGGCGATGACTTGCTATTGTCACCAAGCACTTCTGATGCAGACAGATTATCTGTCGATGAAGAGGTTCTTCCCCAGGACTCTTCAGATGTAAAATTTGTATTCTTACGTGTCTGCCTGTTGTGAAAGAATTTGTGTTATTTTTACAATTTTTATTCTGAAAAATAATTTTTTTCCATTTAAAGATATTTCTTATTAAGATGTTTGTTGCTAATCAACTCACTGACCATAAAATAAGTTTTTTTAAAGAAACTCATAAAATATTGCTTATGTGCTTTGTTTCTGCATTTGTATTCGGCTTTAATTCTAACTTAAACTTTTTGATATTATCAGTTTTATTTTTTTGCCAGAATTTTCTATTTTTTTTTCTTAGCCATTCAAGTACATTTCTAAGGAATTTACTATGATGAAATGTTTGTTATTTTAGCAATATTTGAGTCACTAATTGGGGGCAAATATACGTCATGTCCATGCATTAGTTTCCTTCTATGCTCTCTTCTTTCGATATTTTTGTGTACAAAGAAGAATGTATGAAATGAAAGTCTCCCTATGGGCATGATTTTTTTTTGCAATTAGCAATCCATTTATATTTATATCTTCTACACAAAATTTGTCAATTTTGCAATTAGCAATCCATTTATATTTATATCTTCTACACAAAATTTGTCAATTTTGCAATTAGCAAACCATTTATATTTATATCTTCTACACAAAATTTGTCAATTTTGCAATTAGCAATCCATTTATATTATATCTTCTACACAAAATTTGTCAATTTTGCAATTAGCAACCATTATATTTATATCTTCTACACAAAATTTGTCAATTTTGCAATTGCAATCCATTTATATTTATATCTTTCTATTATTGACCAAAAGTAGTGTAATATAATGAGGGCTAACTGTAACGAATTTTTATTTTGTTGAACCAAGTTTTTTTTTTTTTTTTTAAAGGTACATTTTTAAGTAACTCAAAATAAGTAAGTGTGGCTTAAAAAAAATCAATTTTTTTAAAAAATATATGTTCATTTCATATTATGCTAAAACATTAAGAGTAAAATAAATTTTTTACTGTTGTATTTTTATTTTAAGTTGAACATGCATTTTTAAAAGAAAAATATTATTTTAAATTTTAAGTACATAGTTTTTTGTTTACAAAATAAATTAAAGGTATGAAAAGATAATGCGTTTAAATTAATGTACCCAACTTTTAGTGGGAACTGCATAGACTAGAGTTGTGGCATTATTTAATGCGAACTTGTTTTGTGCAAAATTAATTCAGAATTAACTGCTTTTCTATTATCATTGCATTCTTCTAACCTAGATATTGTTAAAGAAGGTTCAAAACACCTATGTATCTGGATTTTTTTATGTGAACATTTTCATAAAATTGATACATTTTTTTTTTAAATATTTACATTTGAAATTGTACAATTTTATGTTTTATGCCTTTCACTGAATGGTTGAAACTAGTGTGTTTTAACGAATTCCACTATGTGTATGTAAAAGAAATAAAATGTCTCACAAAATTTTGTTTTATTAATAAACTCAATAATACTTAACATTTGAGTTTTGCAGTCTAGCAAAAAATAATTCGTTGTAAAAAGCTTTAGCAGAATCTGTTATTGTAGGCTATACTTTCTGTAAAATTATTTACTGAAAATTAAAATAAATATTCGAACCAATTTCAAAAAGTGGGATTATAGAGACCTGTAAGTCGGCTATATTTGTCATTTGAAAAACCGTTTGTAAAAATATTCAATACAGCCGGAAGTAAAGGCTGATGTCCAAAAGAACATTAGATTTAAAAATAAAAAAAACCAGTTCGTTAAAAGTTAAAATAGACAAGAACTTTTCTTCATATTCGAAAAATAAAATTTTTTGTTAGAGGTTGGAAGATCTTTTCAGTTATTTGATTCAATAGCTGATTATTATTACTTAAACTAGTCTACCGTTAGTTTGGTTTTGTTTAAAGGGCCGTCAAACTCCCTCCGATTTCTAGAGTGGTTTTCTTCACTTGCTGAAAGATGGGGGGGGGGGGGGGGGGAGAGAATCCGACTTTCCTTTTGGGAGTTCTTTGGCGAATGGTTAGTGAAAACTAGCAACCCCTAGGGGGCGGGTTTCGTGACCGTCGTAATTGATGGACGGATTCCAATGACTCCAATGCCACTTTGAAAGAAGGAAAAAACTTATTAAAGGATTATTATACTAGATTATACTATTAGATACTTATTAGCCTGCCTTTGCAAGGCTTGGCCCAAATATAAGTAGATTGTAATCTGTCCCCCTTTTTCCCCCCCCCCCCCCCCCCAAAAAAAAACATATTTTATTAATCTTGGAGTATTATTTATACTAGAATTAATAATTAGTTTTGCAGAAACAGTTTGATATTTGGTCATAACTATGACAAGTTAGTTTTAGTTTAGGTTTTGGTTTTATTCTGAACAGGTACAAATATTGATAATCTATTATCTTGCATAAAGTTATTATCAGTTATCATACATACATAATTATAAAAATCATATAATAGTATTCAGTTTGATAAGGGAATAAATATATTATGAAATTGGATAAGGGAATAAATATGGTATTGCAATTGATAAACAAATGTAGTATTACAATTTAAAAAAACAGAGCCGTTGCGAGGCAAGATAGCAAAAAAATTATGAACTAAATATTATCCTCTTTCATCAGTTCATATTGAATAAGATTTCTTTTTAAAAAAAACAGCCATAATATATATTTTCAAATACAAAAAACTGTCGAGTAAATTTTTTTATAAGACATGGTTTACAATCTTTAGAAATATTAATGAGAATGAAAAAAATATTGTCTAATAATCGTTTAACACGTTTCTTTTTCATATTATAGAGTAAAGTAAACTTTTTTACATTTATATTAGTAATATGTTTATATTAGTAACTGAGTCACCTGAGATCGCAGTGCTTGGCGAACTTGCCCCCCACCAAGAGTCATAACTGATTTTTTTTTTTTTTTAAATAATGATTAAAGTTTATAGGTGGTCTTTCTTAGTTCATCGGTATACTGATTTTAATTTAGGGGGGCAACGCTTTTTTTAGTGTCTTCTGTAATCATACAAAATCCTAAACAAATAATATAAATTAAAATATCAGAATGTATAGTTAACCTGTAACTAAAATTTACAGTTTGGTGGAGCAAACGTGTTACAGATTAAGATTAACTGCGAAAAATTTGGACAAAAGAAAATTGGCGTTGGTAATATTGTTTTGTAAAATGCGTAATTATTTTGTGAAATAAAAATCTTTTTTTTTATAAAGTGAAAACCTATCTGTAACAAAATAATTAATACTCGGTACCAAAGCCTATTAAAAATAATAGAAATGCATGGCCTCTCGCCCCTTTTTTAAGAAAATGTATCAATTAAAAAATGCATAAATACCCTTAAATTTAAGTACTATACAAAATTATTAAATTAAAAAAATAACGAGTCAAATCGGTGGGTCGGGGTAGTATAAGGGATAATTTTTCAAACAAAAAAATTTTAATTATAAATCTAATCAATTTTTTTTTTGGGCTTTTTTGTCCCATGTTAAGTGAAAAATTTTTTTGCCCCTATGAAAAAATACTTGGGAAATTTAGCTTTTTTGGGCATGTTATATTCTTGTTAAAAAAAATTTGTCGTTTTTTTAAAATTTAAAAAACCCCCTTTTATCTCTCTTTAAAAAATTAAAATTTTTTTAAACCCAAATTTGGGGAAAATTTTCTTTTTTTCAAAATTAGGCCCTCGGGAAAAGGGGTATTCTTTAAAAATTGACTTTATGTTTTTAAATTTTTGGGGATGGGGCCCTTTTAAATTTAAAGTCACCTTTGAGCGGTACAGGGGTCTGTCGGAGGCCTGTAATTTTTAAACCCAGGGAAGTGACGCCCGGGCGGCAGCGGGGGTCAAGTTTTTTGATTTCAAACGCGGGTTTTTATTGATTTGAATCCCAAAAAAGCAGTAAATGAAAAAAATTTTAACCAATTTAATTTGGGACCCCCCGCACAGGAAAAGGAAAGCCGTTTTTAAAATGCTCTTTTACAACGCGTTTGGGGCTGAAATTAAAGTTTCTTAAGGAAACAGGGGCCCAAAAAAGTTCCCCCCGCCCCAATAGCCCAAATTTTTTCTTCGTTTTTAATAACAAGAATATTTTTAAATTTTAAAATTTATTTTATTTCCCCTTTTTAGATGGTTTTTTTAATTCCCAAATTTTATGAGTTTTTATCTGTAAATTTGTTGGGTTAATATAATTTTTCCCCCCAAACTTTTAAAAGCAATTAACCAAAAATGGAAAAGTTTAATTTTTGGTATTGCTGTTGTTTTTTCCTTTGTTTTTGTTAAACCTAAAGATTTCCCCCCCTTGGTTTGTTTCCCCCGGGGTTTCCAAATCAAAAAAGGGCCTTTTTTCCCCCCAAAATGAAAATAAAAATTTTTTCTAGCAAAGCTTTTATTTAACAAAAAATTTGAAAAAAAAACCAACAACCCCCCAGCAAGAAGTTGACATTTTTAAAAATTTTTAAAAGTAAATTATTTTTCTAAAACACCCCTTTTCCCCAATAATAAAAAACCCCCAAAGTTTATTTTTTTCCCCCCCCCCAAAAACCCAAAAATTGAAAAAACCCAAGACCGTTTGGAGCCCGTAGAAAAACCCCCCGGTTCCCCCCCGTTTTTTATGAAAGTTCCCCCCTACCTTTTACCCCTTTTGGGGTTATTTAGATCCCCCCCTTATTAAATATTTTCCCCAAAGGGAAAGGGGGCAAAATCGTATATCGTTTGGGTTTTTCGGAAAAATACTAAAATCATCCTTCTTATCCCCCCGTTTTTCAAACCACT
>JAFNEN010002001.1:0-19831 GCA_019343175.1 Oedothorax gibbosus
AAAAATAAGATGTCTGGCAAAATATAAATCCTAAGGTTATTTATGTTTTTCTTTCCCCTTTTCAATTAAGGATTTAATCAATTTTAAGAAAGCTTCTTTAATTTACAGCATTTCTATATACAAAAGCTTAGCGTGATCGTTTAAACAATTTATTTTTACAATCGTGATGCAAAGCACTTTTTTAAAGTCATCTATATTTTAATAAATATTAAGAATTTATAAATATAAAGAGATAGAGTATAAAACGTTATATGAGTTATTATAACAAATATATTAGTTTTACATAACAAAGCAATATCTTGATTAAATTTGTACTTACCGTATAAGCTGCTATTCGCACTTTCAAGCCTAAATTCAGCTTTTCGCTTATTTCTTAATTCCATTTTAATAATGTTGAGAGTTTAGGACATTGTACAAAATGCGATCGTCAGCTTTAGAGATCAAACGTAATTAAGCTTTAAAAGATTTTTGTACCCCTAATTCATTTTTTTAAACAAACCAGATGCCTTGATGTATGTTCGGTGTAATGTTGTTTTAACGCGAACATGCGATCTCCAAAGGACAGGTGCAACTTTCTTTTAATGATACCATCTGTTCACTGCTAAATAGACTATGATTATTAGAATAAAAAACACAAGACTTTAAAAGCAAACGATATTTTATAAAATGTTAAAACCTTTAGCTCCGATTGAATTCTAAAATAAAAGTGCATTTTCTACTATTTTCCTAAATGCATTCAAAGCCCGGTTATACGCTATATGAATTATAATTCATTAGTTATATTTAATAATTAAAGTTAATTTGAAAAAATTAATGACATTTTTTAATTCTTTTGATTAAAACTACAAAAAAACAAGTGCTTTGCGATTAATGCGACATAAATAAAGCGAAAGTCTGACATTTTTCTTCAACTGCGTGTCACTTAGCACGTTCTTCACTGAACGATCGTCCGATTCGGGACGATTTCGGAGGAAGAAAGTGCCAAGGGTCCTTAGCACGTTCTTTCATTGAAAAAAAGTGACGAAAACGCGTGCACCTACCAACTTCGTTCACGAAAAATCTACAAAATCGAATGTTTCTAAAAAATTGAAAGGTGTTATGTTTAAAGGAGGTAATAACATAATCATTAACACAAAAATCAATTTTTTTTCAAAAATGTCACTTAGCACGTTCTTCCACTCAGCTCTTCAATTGAAAGTGAAATAATTAAGATAAAGTTTCAATTTTTTAATAGTGCCGACTGGGAGGCAATTTATAAAATTAAAGAACTTTGCATCAAGGTTTGAAAACATAATTTTCAAAAAAAATGACATTTTTGATGATTTTGAGGTACTGTGTCTCTAAGCTTTTTGTAAGGATTCATTATGATAATCAGAGCTTCAAAAGTTGTCAAATATAGAAATTTGGAACAAAAACTATTTATACGTATTTACAGGAGAGACCAAAAAAATGGACGATATATATATAATATAAAATATATTATATATATATATATATATATATATATATATATATATATATATATATATATATATATATATATATATATATATATATATATATATATATATTATATATATATATATATATATATATTAATATATATATATAATATATATATATATATTATATATATATATATATATATATATATATATATATATTATATATATATATATATATATATATTATATATATATATATATATATATATATATATATATATATATATATATATATATATATATATATTTAAGATTGAAAAATTTATTTTAAAATTTTTATTAATTAAAATATTTTTAATATTTTTGCATTTGGGTTAAAAGAGATGATTAAATATCTCTTATTTTGTAACTTCGTGATACCTTTATAAAAATCGTGAGCGTTGTCTGATGTGTGCGGCTTATTCTTGCAACGATAACATAATTTTGTTTTCAAATATGAGGATTGTCCAAGTCTATTTTTGGATGAATTTCAAGGTTGTTTCTGTGTATTTAAATTTGTATTATATTTTCAATTAATTTATTATTTTAAATTGGACAAAATATTTAACAATAGTTGAATCTGGTTGTAAGAATTTTTATAGCGACTTAATTGATGTTCAATGCATTGATTCAATTTTCTTATTTTCACATTTTAATTTCATTGTTTATATGGAAACTTTTATGAAGTTGGTTAATTGAAATGATTCTATGCATTTTAAGTCCTATGACCTTTTATTAGAGGAAAACATTAACACCAATTTTTTATTTCCTTCAAAATATCAGCATTAAAGTTTACATGTTTTTAAGGGTTCTTCAAAGGGTGGTTTCTAAGGGTTTCAATAGTGCATCAATTAGCACAGTCAAATAACTTTCCGTTAAAATTATCTTTAAAAACGTCAAAGGTTTAAGTAGCTACAAGTTAAGTAATTTTTATTATGTTTTAAATATTTTCTAACAGATAGGTCCTCGCAACTTGTGTGCCTCAGTAATACTATGGAAGAAAAATATAGATACACAGGCAAGGAACCAGGGGGGGGGGAGGTTGGCTTAGGTAGAAGGGTCAACCCCTCTGTCGTTTTGACAAAAGAACTTCTCTTTCCCCCTTCTTGCTCAAAGCTCTGAGACCATGAATGGACCTGATGGGTGACCACCTGATGAATGTATTTCTGCTTCTTTGTATTGAGCATTCGAAATTTCGTAGCGCCTGGAGATAATTATAGGTTTCCTTTCCCTCTTTGACACATGGACATATTTAAAAGCGGGCTTCTTTTATTGAAGGTTTGTTTCCATGTGCATTCCAAAGTTGGCTTTAAACCTACAAATTTTGGTTCACATCTAACAATTTCCGTATCATTTTATGGCCAAAATAATTAAAAGTATTTTTGCTTTTCTAAAAAATTAAGCACTATGATAGATTGATATTAAATTTGAGGATTGACCTTACTAAAAAGGTATTTTTTCCCCAAAATATACTACTTGGACAGTGTTATGGACAGTGTTATCAATATGAACAAAATTTATATCTTTAAAAGTTAAATTTTTAATCGAGAGATAGTGCTATATGTCCGTGAAGAAAAGCAGTTAAAAAAATATTAAAAATATTTTAGGCTAAGTGGAAAAAAGAGCGTTGTTCACCCTTTCGAAGGTAATTAGTATTTTTGTGGTGTGCTTATCTTAATTATAGGAAAGTTTATATTCATATGATAAATTGGATAATTGTTTTTAAAAAATTGAAAAGTGGAGTGTTTAGAAAGCTGATAAAACATATTTTTGATTGATATTGCATATATTGCTTGACGTTTTATTTGTTAATTTATTATAACATTAGTAAAACTAAGCCTGATTCGCAATATGGACATCTTTTGTGCAATACGGACATCTAATGAGTCTTCAGATTCACAAATTTGTAACATATATGTTTCATGAGATTTTATTTAGCTAATTAATAATAAATTAATGTTCAAATTAGTGATATTTCTGCTGTTTGAAGGTTTTTGAAGAGCCACAACCGAAAATGACCCCTCTCCCTTCTTAAGTGTACGTTTTTGACGGTATTTTACCCTGCCCCCTCACTCGCAATACTGATACATATTTCTTTATCCCCTCGACTTCTAAAATCCCTCTCAAGTGTGGCTCTTTCATCCAGTAGTAGTTCCATAAGGATCCACCTCTAATATGGACATACATGTCCATAATAGGCATAGGTAGTTCCTTTTATGGACACTTGGTACTTTTTTGTTTTTATTATAAAATTAAACCATATTAATTACAAGTCAATTTTATTTATGGTATTCCACAATCCAGAGATTGTGGTCACAAATTAAGTCCTGTGACGTGTATAAGATGGCGAAAAAAATTAATTTATCTTAGGGTGTCCATATTGGGTGCCTACAGATACTATATGTATTTTTTTTTTGGTTAAGATCAGAAACTCGAAATGGTCCAACAAAAGTATCCCGGACTTGGACCCAACCTGTCATGGTCAGGCCCTGACATGGAAGTTTAATGAAAGTACACGTCAATGGAACAAGAAAGCCAAGCCTGATGTCATAATCCATAACAAGAGGATTGTGAGTGTTTTAAAGGCGGTGACAGGTGAAATATCGCTTTCTTCAAAGTCAATTGTTGACTAATTTAATTAAATTCTTACTAGTCTGATTGATAACATTCGATGTGCAGTTGAAAGGACTGTTGTTTGCGAATAAATTTGAAATTCACGCAACTTCCCTATTGCCAGAAGGATGGTTTTATAGTTGCTACATTGGGTGTGAATTATTTTAAATAGTTAGAACGTTTTTGAAGTCCTAAAGATATATTTTGGGAATGTTTGGCTTGAAGGAAAAAATATTTTTAATTATTTTTTACCATAAATGTTCGAAAGGAGGTAATTATCAAGCGCAATCGAGATCTCTGGTCATCGAGGGATCAACAAGTGAACAAAAAAAAAAACGAAAAACTTTGAAAAACCATATATGACCTATAAATTGAATTTAAAATAGAATATTTACACAACTTACAATGGGAATCATGTGTGGGAGAATAGAAGAATTCATAAACAGGAATTTTAATAAATGAAAATAGAATGCAATAATGATAATAAAATAAAAAGATAAATAGCATTTTTTAAATTTGCTATAGAGTATTGTACATTATAAACAAATATTCTTTATTGTTTATTTAAAAATTGAATGATTTGATTTATCCTGTAGATATCATTAAGGGATATAACAACAGTTTAACATTCTTGAGGATAACTCGTGTTCTATCTAGCTTCTCAAAAGGTCTTTATGACAGGTTCCATTAACTAAAATAAAATAAATGAAATGATTCTGTCTTTCTCCATTTGATTGTTCAATTTGCCAGCCATTCCTCAAATATTGCTCTTGTCATCTACACCTTAAAGTTTGACCTACGCTACAATGAATGATAACCACAATGAATATCTCGCTACCACTACACTAATAGATCTTTGATATCATACCTTTCGAACAAAAAAAAATAAAGAGGCACATAAACGTTTTGTAAAAAGTGACTGTATAAAACTAGTCCTAACTATATGTAACTACTTTTATATAAATTATATCATAAACGAATACACGTGTACTCGTTTATAACGAGCCAGAAAAAGACCGCAATATTTACTAGTTAAATCTAAGTGCTTGTAAAAAGACAGTCAGTTTTATTGTAATTGTACGCTTTCATCAACATGAGTGTTCTTTAGCAGCTTTGAACCAGTATAATAAGACAATCAATGCTTTTTGCAGAGGTCGACATCTTTAGCTCCTCTCTAAACTCCCGGAAAATTTTCACCTCGTCAACTATTAAAACAATCCACTTCGACATAACCCCATAAAATTTAGCAAACGTTATCAATGAAAACCTCTGACCAGCGCCTCCAATGACCCTGAAGAACCCTTTCCTCACTCTGCTTCTGCAAATAAGCCACCTGTTGAACCGCATATTTGCCCATTCTTCCTATTCATAGTATGGCTTGAAAGGAATTTCTCCAAACAAAGGGGGTGAGGACAACTTTTCCAAGAAAAGAGTTAACTTCTAAACCGACTGCATAGTGAAAAAAATTTACAAGATAGAAAAAATATTCCTCGTTAAATCCGAGGCTTGCTCGTAGCAAGCGATTTCCCTTCCATAGACTTAGCATTGGACCAACCTAATATTCTTGCTTTCCTAAATCCGGGTCCTCGTAAAATCAGGACTCTATAAACGCTATAAACGAGTTCGACTGTAGTTGATTAACCAACTTATTTTTTGTTCTGTAAGTGTTTAGTAAAATAAGTAAGTATGAATGCATAAGTTTATATGAATGCAAGTGAACTATTAATATATTTTTTTAATAATAATGTATGTCTATTTCAACTTACTCCAACTCCCAAGATCACCTTGAAAATATCCCTAAACTAATCCTCCTATTTTAAAAAAAAAAGTCTTTTTTAAAGAACAGTACAGAAAGGTAACGCATCAAACAATGTTTACATTTTCGTTAAAAAATTATTAATTTATAAAATTAAGAACACTTTTTAGACTACAATTACCCCAACTGAATTCTTAAAATAAATTAATGGGATTTATAAAAATCAAGTTCAAATATAAAACCTTAACCCTTTAAACCTACCTCGTGACTAAATGGTCATAACAAAAAAATGCATAAAAATGCATGACTTTAAATACATTTTTATAAAAATACAGACTCTTATAGGTAAAACCGAACTTCATCACAAATTACTAGACAAGTAAGTAGTGCAATACCATTTTACCATCGAACTCCCTCCCAATGCCAAACACCTTAAAATCCATTAAATCCACTTACTTTTACTTTACGCGATATTTTGTCCCCGCGATATTTTGGGCCCGCGATATTTTGGGCGCACGATATTTCAGCCGGCGATATTTCGGCCGCGATATTTTGGCCCGCGATATTTCGGCCGCGATATTTTGTCCCATTACCCTGTAATACGCTATTGCTACACGTTAATATTTCTGTGACGTAATGTGAATGTGACGATTGATAACGTTCGTTACATTAGGAAATCTTAGCTTAATCCATTAAAGACGACTTTGAGAATACCATTAACACCTTCATTTTCGAATAGAAACGTTAGCTTTAAGTTTATCGAATTCATTTATCGTTTAAGGGGATACGGTACCCAAAACATTATTTTTAGAAATGATAACATAAATTTGTAAATTATAGTGGTTTTATATAATGTTCACTCTAAATAAACTTTTTTTAGCAATAAAAACAAATATTTGCAAGTAGTTATTCATTTTTTTTGTCAAACTTTTGAACTTTTTTAAAACGCTACTTCCCGTTCAATTTTGAGAATAACTCCACTAAAATGTTATAGTTTGTTTTTAAAACTATTTGTTTAAGATCTGTGCATGGATTTTAAAATGTGAGCTACAGTTAAAAAGTAACATGCATTTATACTGAAAATCAAAAAAAAAAAAAAAAAAATACAAATTATTGAATTCAACTTTTTTTTTAAAAAAGCAACTTTACATAGTAGACCTACTTCCATGCACAAGTTTTTGCACTATTTACATAAGAACGCGGGTTAAAAATTTCAAAATTGCAACGTAATTAGCAAAAAAGCCTTAGGGATGTATTAAACACAAGAATTGAAAAACGCGAAACAGAGAAAACAGGTTGAAAGCAGACGAAATACGTATTCAAACTTATAGGAATGACTCCAGAAAATATTTAATTTTTTTACAGAAGATATCATTATGAAACTTTCAGTTACTGTTCAGGAAGATATTGTGAATAATAAAAAGTAAAAACTGAAAAATCGTCATTTTGACCAATTTTTGGGTACCGTATCCCCTTAACTTAATTTGCCGTACATAAATAGCTCGGAGCTATGGTCTTGATTTGTTTTATACTTTGTTTTTTTTAGATAAACTTTATCAGAAACTCATTTTCGCGTGACATATTTTCTGGTCAACTGTTGTTAATGGGTTAAAACTTACTATCCGTCGTTTTTTCACCAAAACCTTGACGTGCACTGGTTGCCATAACTCAAGTAGAGACAATACCTGTAACTCTAATTCAATTAAACCGAACCCAGAAATAATGCCATTTCTGTTAAAGCAACTGCCAAGATGGAAATAAATGTCCCTTGGTTTCTGATTGTAATAGTTGGTTTCCACATTTAATAGTCGCCTAATTGAAAGCAGGTTCTTTTGGTGACAAATCATTGGATGGCGTGAGAGTTTGGAGAGATGTTGCTATGTGCAGTTTTCTAAGTGATATTTTGTTGTTTTTATAGTGATTGACGTTTACACATGTCGAAAATTACGGGTTTTGAGTTAATAGTAGGATACTTGAAGAACTTGTTTCCAATTGGCAAAGTTTCAAACCATTGGCGACGACTTTGTGAATACCATCATTTCTGATTAAAATCGTTTAAGGTTAGTTAACGTAAAGTTTAAGTTTTTATATTCGTGTAGCTTCATGTGTTCTACAAAACTTGTTCAGAACCATAAACTGCATTTGTCTTTATTTCGTTTATTTGCGGCTCAGTCGCTGAGAGGTTAAACGTGTCCGCGTCGTAAGCCCAAGATCGCGGGTTCGAACCCCGGCTGAGTCGTCGGATTTTCTGGATGGTAAAATCTTGGGCACGCATGTCATATGATTACGTGGCATGTAAAAGATCCCCGGAGGGCCCATTTGGCCTGTGTTCTCTCGGCAAAATTAAATCTCGGCCTACTTTAACATCCACAGATTCATTGTAATCTGCGCGTCAAAATTGGTAGCGAGGGTCGCCTAGATGGTGCCACAAAAAAAATGGCTCTCAGTTCTGGGGAATATGCCGAGTCTGCAAAGGCTTGACCGCCAATGTTGCAACTCCATTAGAGAAAAAAAATATTTTTTGTTTTTCCGGATAAACTTAGCAGTAAGCTCATTTTCAGATGGCAAATGTTCATGCTAATCGTCGTTAATGGGTGAATAGAGTGACCTTTCGATGCGGAATGCAGCAGCAGTTGTTTAACAAAGCATTTTTAATATAAAGTACATGATCCAAACGGATTAATATCTAGAAGAAATCATCTTTTTCTTAAATTCAGCTTTTCAAGATTTTCCCACCTTACTGAAGATTGTTATAATATTTTAGCTTAAAATGCATATTTTAATAAAAGAAATTGTTGAAAACCAATATGCACAGAGTCAGTACAACCAATAGTTAATATTTGATGCATTTTAAACCAAACCCCTACCAACTCTATCTTGTATATACTACCAAAACAGTGTTCTATCTTGTATATATTACCTGCACACAAATTATACCCTAAGTGAAATTTTTATTTTAAAGGAAGAAGTAAAAAAAAGCACAACCTAAAGTATTAAAAAACTTATTTGACAATTTTGCTTAATTCTTATTGTATATATATTTTTTTTTTCAAATGTTAAATTGTAATATTTTTAGAATTTGTAAGCTTGTTTATTTGTATAACTTTATAAGCCCGAAAATAAGCAAGTAATTTTATTAAACTCATTGCAGTTCGAATGGTGTGTAAATAGAGCGTAGTTTTTACTCCCTCTCTGCTGAGAATTTCAATGATCTTCCTAATCATTTCCAATGTTTTGATATTTCTGCTAAACACATTACTTAATTTCTTTCAATCTTTTCTATTTAGTTGCTTTTCAAAATTAGTATGTTTGTCGGACTTCATTTCATGATTATTACGTAACCTTTTTTTGTGCTACAAATTGCTGAATCTTATATAAAATCTCCTAACTTTCAAATCATTCTACCCCCATTACATAATAAAATTTTTGTACTACTTAAAACGTAAAACTTACAGTTCTCGTAGAAGTACGAAGAAATGTTTGAGAAATTTGTAGACAATTGGGCGATTCATTTTTGAGAGTTTATGAAAATATTTCTATTGAATCCATAAAGATTCATATTTAAAAAAACACTCAATACATTTAGAAAATAAATACCTGTAATATTAAATTCAGAACTATTGTTTCCTTTTAAAACGAAACGACGTCTTGCTGCGATAAATGAGTTATTCGAATTTCTTACTCTGCCCAAATGAAGTCGCTAAAAGGCCCGAAATCCGTTTGTAAGTATTTTCTCTAAGAAAAATCTATTCTAAAAGCCTCATCCCCTATCATCCATTTTCCGCCAACTTTGAGAAATCACTCGAGTTGCTTTAACTGTAAAAAGGGTTTATGTAGATCGGGAGATCACCATGCGTGCTTCATCTCTGGATTATGTTGTAAAGAAAACAGCGTGGAGGGAAAATCTTCTATGCACATGAACCATTTTTTGCATTTAGCAGTTAGTGTCTGTTGATATAATGAAAGAATTCAGTGGTTTTTCCAATGAATAGCCAGCAATACTGTGGAAGATATCTTTTAAATAGGGATTTGTGCACAGAAAATATGTATTTGTGGTATACAGATTTACTTAAACATACTAAAAACTAATATTTACGTTTTATCTCCGTAAAGTTTATTGTCTGTGGGAATTTGTTTATAAGTATTTTATTCAAATTTTTAAATATTGCGAAATAAATTAGATAAGAATTTTTTTTTAAATTAATGAATTTGCATAGTTTTGTTTTAGATAAGCTTATTTACTTATCACTTTGCTAATGATCTCTTAAAATAAAGTATCAATCTACTTATATGAAATTTCTAATCAAATTTCGAATCTATTTTATTGTACATTGGATCAAGCTCTTAACGATTACAAGATCTTTAACTTTTAAACCAACTTTTTTAATAATCGAGGTTTTACTGTATGCTTAGTAGAGAGAAGGCAACTATTGACAACTTGCTACAAAAACCATTTAATTAATTCGATAAAAAGTAGTTTAGTGAAGTCATTATTACAGTTTCTCCTCTACTCCACAGGTGAGTGAGGTGGGTGATGGTATATATAGACAGCGCACTCTGGGTACATTATGTATACAACATGTATTTTAAGTGTTAGTTTAATTCTTTTTGTAAACGTCTGAAATAAAATGTGTGTTTTTTTTTCTTTTCAGCTCTAAAATGTGAGTGTAACATTTGCGACGAAGGCAGCAACAACACTTGCATTACAGACGGGCTCTGCTTCACTGAGGTTCATGACACCAACAATGAAATTTCATACACATACAGGTCAGAATATTTCGGAGTTTTTTTTAATACATTCACACAATAAGAAAAAATCTTGTTGTTTTAAGAGGACACGGTACCCAAAACATTATTTCTAGAAATAATAACAAACTTGTAAATTATATAGGGGTTTTTATTATGTTCACTCTAAATAAACATTTTCTAGCAATAAAAACAAATATTTACAAGTAGTGTTTCATTTATTTTTATAAAAAGTCAAAATTTTGAACTTTTTTAAAACGCTACTCCTCTTTCAAATTTGAGAATAACTCCACCAAACTTTTATAGTTTGTTTTTAGTACTGTTTGTTCAAGAATTGTGCATGAATTTTAAAATGTGAGCTATATACAGTTAAAAAAACATGCATTTATACTGAAAATCACAAAAAATTACAAGTTATTGAATTCAACATTTTTTAAAAAAATAATTATACATAGTAGACCTTATTCCATGCACAATTTTGTGCACCATATATATAAGAACACAGGTTAAAAATTTCAAAATTCTGACTTCATTAGCAAAAAAGCCTTAGGAATTTATTAAACACAAGAATTGAAAAACGCGAAACAGAGAAAAAGGTTGCAAGCAGACGAAATACGTATTCAAACTTATAGGAATTACTCCAGAAAATATTTAATAACTTTTTTTCTACGGAAGATATCATTATGAAACTTATAGGAATTACTCCAGAAAATATTTAATAACTTTTTTTCTACGGAAGATATCATTATGAAACTTTCAGTAAATGTTCAGAAAGATATTATGAATAATATAAAGTAAAATAAAAAAAAAATCGATATTTTGACCAATTTTTGGGTACCGTATCCTCTTAACAGAAAAAAAGTTCCAGCTGGTGTGCCAGAAAAATATCGTATAATTTACAGAGAATATCTATTTATTTTAAGATACGATTTGTATAATTTTAACTCAACAGCTGTGTTTTTAGGAGAAAAATTGTAAAGAAAAGCAATTGATCACTCTTGGGGTGTTTTTGTGGTGCTCCCACAAGTGGGCTTATCATTATTATCGTAAGAGTTAAAATTATCTTACTTAGTTGATTATACGTTGTGTTATTGGCCATGTATAATGAGAGAGTTACAATAACCCAGAATGAACCAAGGACAGTAAGGATACGAATACTTATTTATTATTACGCATAACATACACTAATACACAACATATTCTATTATCGAATGCTTATTAGATACGATTGGTCGGGAGTCTGGAGAGAAATAGGGAAATTGACTTACTTATTATGAAGAAGGACCACGTCATCTTTGCAGGTTAATTTTAGAGTATAAAATAATAGGAGGAATCGTCTTGATTATAGCCTCAATGGGCAGAGTCGGTTAACAAGCCATCTCAACCATTGGTTTAAGAGATGCTATCGGAATTAGAGCCAGACTCAGAATGAATTCGTCTGTGCTTTTTGGGTCCTTAATTCCCTAACTCTTTTAATGATTTCCTAATTAACCTCAAGAATCACCCCTTTGTTAAATCGAATCCCCGCTCACCACTGTGACAGGCGGAGTACTGACTACAATATTACCGAGGAATAATAAGCTGCCGAAATCTCTTGTTTGAACCACGGGCCTTTAGATCTTCAGCACAACGCTCTCCCAACTAAGTTATACGGCACGCCGAATTTCAGCATACAGTTAAAATGCCTGTTCATTTGCAGTCTAGTACTCTGAAATCGAAAAACGTTAAAAACAGGTATTTTTACAGAAAAAAAATCTGTTTAATGAAAATTAGGTAGTTTTCTGTAAATGTTTTTTTTTTTTTTGTAAAATCAAGAGGGTTTTTTTTTACAGTGCATTCTTTTACTCTTGCTTATCCAAACGGCGGCTAATCCGAAGTCCCCTTTGATACATCGACGGCAATGGTCAATAAATTTTAATAACTGTAAAAAACACATTAAATATAATATTTTATGTATTCAATAAATTAAAATGTAATAGGGGCAATGGTTTAATTTATTACTAACCATCGCTTATCAATAACCATTTGAAAATATCAATTTTTTACAGGTTGTTATTTTTAGCTGGTGGTGCTTTTTTTACGAAATTGAATAAAACGATATTCCATTTTAATTATGGTGGGTTTTTTTTGCTTCTGTAATATTAACGAGCGACATACTTTTCATTTCGTAATTTGTTTTTCTTAGTTTATTATATTTAATTTGTGCCAAAATCTTGAAACTTCCAATAGGAAGCTGTTCACCTGGTTTATAAAAGATAAACTGAAAACCTTTTTGAGATATATAACTCATAAGCTTTTTATCATTTTAAATTTTATGCATTTTATGATGAATCATTTTAATATCATTAGTAAACTTTTCTCAAAAAACACATCCTTATACATAAAATAATATTTTTTCAAAAATTCTCGCTACTACACATTCAATGTAATTAAGCTTTCTTTAAAAAGGATTATTTTCATCATGTCTTCTATTTAATGAGCATTGCATTTCTTAAATACTGAACTCTAAGTGCACGTACATTTAGTCGAATTTTTTATTTTAACTTAATATAAAATATAGAAGATCAAAGCAATTATTCTGAACGAAGTTTTAGTCATGCTGCTACCTTCTACCTTAAATGTTTAAAACTCGTTTCTCGAAAACTTTTAAATTTTTATAAGATTCGCATCTTTAGCATCCCACATTAACCCCACATTAACCTCGACACTGCCCAAAAATACACGAAAATTTCCAAAAATTATTGAGTCATTCAGCGTTTGTTTATTTCACTTTGATCCCTGTCTTTATGGACCTCGAAATTATGCCACTTGATGCACATTTTAAACTTTCTTCGTTTGCCCGCTTCATTATTCATCGGTGCCCCTCTTTCAAAAGGTAAAGCACCCCTTTTCAACTTTGGTTGAATACAAATGTAACAGGCAATTTTCGCAAACAAACAAAATAAAATTCTTACATACTGTGACAAGTAAAATATTTTTGTAAATATTTTTTTTTAATATGAATTAAAATATTTTTTAAATGATTTAAAATATATTTTTAAATGTTTTTAAATAATTTGTATATGTTTTATTTTATAAGTTTAAGTATTATATAGTTATATATATATTTTTTTATAAGTAAATTTATTAGTTTAGTAAATGATTTATATTATAATATTAAAATAATTTTTAAATGTTTATTAAATAATTTTTAAATATTTATTAAAATAATTTTTTAATGTTTATTAAATAATTTTTAAATATTTATTAAAATAATTTTTAAATATTTATTAAAATAACTTTTTAAATATTTATTAAAATAACTTTTTAAATATTTATTAAAATAATTTTTAAATATTTATTAAAATAATTTTAATTAAAGGGGAATAGCCGTAAGCAGGCAACTAAACGTGACCGAGGGCGACATCTGGTGAAGATATCGGAACTGCTATAGAGGGAGGTTCAGAGAACTCAGAGACCAGCAAATCATCAAGTTCAAATCATTGACTGACATTTTTATCCTGATTATCTCTGATTACAATCCTTCTGTATAAATAGCCGATTGGAAACTACCTTTTATAAGCCTTTCCCTTGTCTACTCCTCACTCCCTTCGAGTTTTCGAGTTTGCAGTCGTATTCATGGCACTGTCATCTTGCTTATGAGCTTGAAAGGAAATAGCAGATTTTAGTTTTCTCTGTCTATAATTCGGTTTATTGGTAACAAACTTTTAATTTCGTAATAAAATAATATAATTTTTAACGAATGATTTTAGACTTAAAATATTCCTATGCGTTTGAATCTAAGTCACAGTAGCAAATGTGCAAATGGTCTTGTGCGACGTTAATTCAACCCAACCAAACTACTACCCTTGACGTCATAAACCAGAAATTAAGTAATGAACTAAAACTATATCAAGAAAAATATTGCTAATATCATAACATAAACGTGGATCTTTAACGTAAATGCAGTTGCTACGTAGCCTCTACTCCTTCTGTTAATTTTCAATAACTTTTATAATTGAACTATATTAGCCTACGTATAGCCTTAGTACTTTCATAACAGATATAAATTCTGCGTTGTTTAACTCCTAAAGAACCCAAGACTCAGGACAGAATCATTGAAAATACACAAAGGAAGCCATATTAATTTACTCACAAAACAATATTTATTAAATACTTTAAAGAATTTAACTACAAGAGTTCTTAATTTTAAATAAGTGTGCAAGAGTGTATACATTTGATTTTATAACAATTTAGAATACTTCCTAAATAGCTTGACACTAGTTATTATTTGAGAATACACTTAAAGGGAAAAATGCAACACCCAACTTTCCATCACTACTTCTTTAACTGACTAACAATATAATATAATTATATTGTATTTGGATATACATAATCGTCCATCCACTTAATTAATTTCAAAATTTGGACAAATGTTTAGGTGTTGCATTTAATTATTTACTTAATAAATATATATATATATATAAATAACTGACCAAATACAAGACGAACACAATTACTAAATAATTGTTAAATCATGTTATTTAACACTCAAGCGAATAGCTATCACCAGACCTACTCATTTGATGAATCTTAATTTTTAAAGCCATAAGTTTAATAATGTTTAATTTGTATTTAATCTTAAGAGATTCATACTCATAACGTGCCAATAAATATTTGGCAATGATTAACTGGAATCTTAAACTATCCATAACTAACTTAAACTTTAACTTAATTTAAAATTCTGGGTTAAATCATTTAAATAACATTCTATTAAATATTATGAATGTAGATTTTTGAGAGGTCTGATAACAACTTTCGCCAAACTTGGCATACCTAATTAAATCGATATACCTTTTGAGAGGTGAGAGAGAGAGGAAGCGGAGTACAATATTAATGTTGACTTACTTGCAAAAATCACAAGGACCCTCATTTTTCCGGTAAAAGGCACAGTATTGGAAAGAACCACACAGGAGTGCAGATTGTCCACAGTTCACATTAAATCGCGGGCACTGAAAATCCACAAACTGAACTTTTAGTTCAGCTAATTTTTGCAGAAATTAAATCACTAAGATCCTCATTTCCGGAGGAAAGGTATAGGCGGTTATGTTACACAATAATAGTTCACCAATTCATCAGCTCGGAGTTTTCTTTAAATCAGTTAGCTATAAACTCAACCAATGTCCACAGCATCTTTAGGGGGGGGGGAGGCGCAAACGCTTCCAATTTTAAGGTTTTATCCTTTTCGCGGTCTCTATCTCTCTATAACTCTGCTCACTTCCTCTGGTCCTAGAGTTTTAAAAGTTCAAACTCCTCCCACCAAAATCCGGGGTCCGGCTGGACCTCCCAATTTTGGGTAGGACCCTAATCCTATTGGGTTTTCCATTTGTAAACGAATTTCCCAGATTGGTTAAAATCTTACAAAAACCTTGTCAAATGTTTCCTGTCTGCAGCTGCAAAATGTTTACAAATTTCAAATTCAACATCTGCGTTACAATACCTCTGCCGTCGATTATTGCGTATTTTCGAAAACACCCTTTAAACCAAAATATCTCTAAGCAGCTGGCCTATGCCTAAAATTGTGTTAACTTTTTTTCAAAGTCGCCATCTGCCCCGTCCTACGTATTTCCCGGTTATTAGATAATTCAAGCTTCACGATCTACCCACTGCCTTTCAAAATCTGGACAGTTTATGTGGACATAAAATTCTCCTTTGTGAATGCAACCTAAACGAATTCTATATGGGTGGGTCGGCTGATTCACGCATGGCAGTAAACTTATTTCCTTATTCTCCGTAAACACTTTCCCACACTTTGGAAATAACAAGTATTGAAGTCCGAATATCTCCGAATATCATGATGAGAATTTAGCTTCTCATCACAGTGTAAAGTACTTATCGTTGTTCGTTAATGTATGTTCTTTTTGCAATTACGCTAAATTATTAAGATATAATTTCTTAACTCTTTAAGAGTGTCAAAATTTGACGCATTTAGTATGTTAATTAATTTGTCACTTCCGTTAATAAATAACAAGACTCCCAATTTACTGATACAATGTGACCAATTCAGATAAACGTTTGCGTGACAAAAAACGAAAGTTCATTTACCGGTTGGAAAAAAACATTCTTTTAAAAATAGTCGCTTTTTTTAAAAAATATGTCCAAACTTATGTATTTCTACTAAAAATTAGCAACCGCTTTCTTTGTATATATTAATACTTAAATATATTTTTCCGTCTTTTTGTCATAACTTTAAGTTGTATAAAACTAGGAATACTAAGACTAAAAAAAAGACAACGTCGTTGCAGGTGCCCTTCATATGATATCTCTAGCTTTATTTTCATACTTTCTTCATGTCACGACCAGGAAAATAAAAGATTTTATATTATATGGGAATTCCTTGAAAGGAAAGATTGTTTACGGGGAAAATGAAATTTATAATCAGAACCTCTATTTTGAATTGTGTACAGATTTTGTACTTAAGGAGCATTTTGGAACACTTTTATTCTAAAGATTTTCATGATAATTTTTATCTTTTTATTTTACAAAGATTGTTTTTAAAATATGGATTATATAATAAGATTTTGTTAGTGCGCGCTGTAACGGGTGCGGGTTCGATTCGCCCTGGGTGTACTTTCCTTTCTCTGTGACAGTAAAAAATTCTTTCTGTGTCTGTCTTACTTGACGAAGGCTTCATAAGCGGGCCTCTGATAAAGCACACAAGCCGGAATATATATGTACCTACCCCCCCCCCCCCCCCCATTTTGTTAGTGTTTTGATATGTAGCCCATACTCGCCTATCGGAACTGCTGTAAAGCGAAGGCTCTTTCGGAACACTAAAGGGTATTGGTTTATACTTTTTTTTCCCGAACTAGGGCGTCTGTTGCACACTATTAATATTTTCGTGCTTAAAGTTTTATCTAAAAATGGTTCCTAATAGCTGCAATTAAATGACAACTTTCAATTTCTTATAAATTGCCATGTTGCCACTCCTTCACAATTTTGCCGCTCTTGGCTGCAATACTTTATAAATACGGCCCTGGATCGCTGAATGTTATGATCAAGTCTACAGGAAGATTCCGCACACACTTCTCTCTACACTAAAATGTTAAAAGGACGAAGCGAAAGGGAAATTTTAGAACGGACTTGAACTTTTTTGTTACATTTATAGGGATTCATATGCCAGCCACAATTATATACAACACATCATCTTTGTCACGTGAATTTTGCATTGATTTAATTTAACTAATATGCAGATTATGCTTTTAAATATAAGGCGTGTATGTGCATATATAAAGAAGTGAAATTGAATGTAATTTGTAAAAGATAATTCCGTGGAATACCAAATGTTAAAAACTGAGAATATTTGTACACATATTGTGTGTGTAAATCAGTTGGTGGTTCTGACTTTTTTCAGATATGCGGGCGCAAATTACATGAAGTTTAAACGTTTTATTTCACATTAATCAACCTAAGTCGATAATAGTTTGCAGTTCGCCATTTGCAATGTTTATACACTTTAAAAAAATCTCGTTATTGCATTTCAAACAATTTCTGCACAAAAATATTCCTGCGTAACGGGTATTTTCTGTATTGTTTTGGTTACCGTCGATCGGGGTAACTTTGGCCCGATTATGAAATCCTAGTACTGAATTTCTTCTTGAATATTTTTTTAATCATACGTCAAGACAGAAATGCCACTAAATGAAAAAGGCAAGCACATTTTTTAAATGTTTATTTAATGAGAAGTTAGTAGCTTGAAATGCTTGGGCCAAAGTTACCCCATTCGACGGTATGTTAAAATCTCTCTCTTAAAAAAAGTAAGTTTTTTTTTATCTGTGCGACGCAATTCTTCCACTTTTTTTACTCAATGTAGCAAATGGTCTAAACTTCCAAATCTACAAAAGTATTTTCTTAAAATTCCAATTAGTTTTTTTTTTATTAAAAATTAAGATAAGCAAAAAATGAGCATTTTTGACGAAAATTGACCTGTACATCAAGTTTTCTGACACAATACATTGAACTAAAATTTTTTGCTGGAATGTAGGAAATAAGTTTCTTAAAAAGAAATTTTAACTTCAAAATATTTTTATATTTTTTGCAATTTGTCCGTTAAAAATAGTTTTTGCATTGAAATTACAATATGTTCTTATAAAATAAAAAAAATTCTTCTTTACGGTGTTTTTCTGAAACATCATCTGACAGTTTTTTTTTTCTGTAAAAACACTTTTTTTTTACAGTGTATCCATATGTTACTGACTTTCTGTTTCTGTGTTCCAGTTGTCTCAACCAGGACCAGTTCCTTCCCCCCCGAGACCTCCCTTTCATCTGCCGAGACCAGCGGTTCGGCGTGGAGTGCTGCTCCGAGCCCTATTGCAACCGGGACCTACTGCTCGCCTTCCAGCCGCGAGGTAAATATAGTAAATATCACGTACTCCCCATCCTCCAAGATTTTTTAAGAGGAGTCGGATGAGTGTTTTGGGTCAAAAATGTCGATTTTTTTGTTTTTCTTTTATTTTTTAAACCGCAATTTTCCATAGCTTGAAATTTAAAAAACCAAGAAATTTTCATTTTTTTTCAGTGGCTTTCTTTTTTTTAAACATTTTTTTTGAAACCCCCGTAATAGTTCTTACCTATACCTAAATTTTTTTTTTGCGTTTCCGAAAATAAAGGTTTTTTTTTAACAGTTTTGGAACATTTTTTCTCAGGAACTATAAAAGAATCAACATGTTTTGTTTTATTTTTTCTTTCCCCATTAAACACTTTGATTTTTAAAAAGAGGAATTTAAATACCCATCGCCAAAAAATTTATATAACTTTTAAAAAGATTTTTTTTTAATACAAATTTTCAAAAAAAGACGTAAAAGTATTTTTTTTTTACTGTAAAATACCTCAGCTTAAAACAAAGAGCCTATGTAAGGAAAAACTTTTAAAAAATTCATTATTTTTACTCTATATATTTTTTTGAAAAAATGTTCCAAAGTTAGTAAAATTAAAAAAGGGCGAGATTGAACCATCCCTCCCTTTAAAGGGGTTGGCAGTCCCATAGAGTAAAGCATTGTTTTTTGAATCCCCCAACTTCCCCCCCAAAATATTGCTTTGCCATGTTACCCTTTTCTACGGTACACTGTTTTAAAAAATTTCGTGCAACCTTTTAAAAGAAAAAATGGTTTCCTGCAGCGCAACAGTACTGGTGAAATCTTTCACGCCGTTTCTCGTGTTACCCCTTGAAACCCGGAAAAAGACGATTTTTTTA
>JAFNEN010002002.1:0-18548 GCA_019343175.1 Oedothorax gibbosus
TCATTACTTTTTCCCAAAATCGTTCCGGAATCGGCATTTCGGTGAAGAACGGCTAAGGAACCTTGCATGTTCGTGCACTCAAAACCCAGTTTTACGCAATATAAATTTTAATTTCATTGATTATATTTAATAATTTAAAGTTAATAAGGAAATATTATTACATTTGTTGATTCTTTTGATTAAAACTACAAAGAACCATTTGTTTTGCTATTAATGCAAGCGAAAGTCTGAAAAATTTCCGCAAACGTGTCACTTAGTTCTTTTTCCACTAAACGATCGTTCCGGAATCGGCGATTTCGGTGGAAGAAACATGCCAAGGATCCTTAGCACGTTCTTCCATTGAAAAAGTGACGAAAAACGCGTGCACCTACCCAACTTCGTATGCGAAAAATATACGAAATCGAATGTTTTCTAAAAAATTGAAAGCTGTTATGTTTAAAGCAGGTAATTACATGATCTTGACACAAAAATCTCAATTTTTTCAAAAATGTCACTTAGCACGTTCTTCCACTCAGCTTTCAATTATTGATTCAAGTATAATTATACTGCAGATCCCTTATGAAGGGAGGCTTGGTAAAGGAGTCTATGTTTCGAAAAACAATAAATTTAGAAAAGAAAAAAAGGCATTATTTTATATTGCACTATTATATCTTTGTTGCCAATAAAATTTCCTTTAATATGTGCTATACTATGAAATTTTGTTATGGAAATGGCCAAGGCTCCCAGGTTCCAATATTATTGAAATGTTCGAACATTGAATAAGCATTGGACTGTTTCTACGAAGATACTCAAGTCTGATTTTTATCTGGGTTGCAAACCATACGAATCTCTGTATAAAAGGTTGACATATATTGTGCAAGTTTGGTTTGCGTACCAGTTCAGAAGTCATTCTAATCAACTCAAAACTTTGGATGCTGTAATGAGCTCTTGAAAAATCGACAAGACTTGGAATAATGCTACCGGTTAAGGGGGAACAGGAGCGGTAGCCGGGTCTCCAAACCGAAGTCTTCTCTTTGGGTTAATCCAATGGTAAAAATTAATTTTCTAAGCCAAATAACTACGACTGTATTGAATATCTTTACAAACGATTTTTTTATGATAAATGTAGATGAATCACACGGTCCTCTCAGAGTCCTCCTATAATTCCTCTTTTTGAAATTAGTTCGAATATTTCGATATAAAATTATTTATTGAAAACTAAATAAAATATTTGAACCAATAAAAAAAGTGGCGTTATAGAGCCCAGTAAGCCAGCTACATTGATCATATAAAAGAAAACGTTTTAAAAATATTCAATACAGCTGGAGTTATTTGGCCTCGATTTTCCCCCCGCTATTACCGCTCCCATTCGTCTTTAAGTTATTGTTATTTCAATGATAATTTTTTTTTAATTTGCAGTTGGTGCTGGTTCTGCTGGCCTTTTGGCCACCCCGTTTTCGGGGTCCCTTGTGTGCAGTTTTGCGCTGGAACGGGGGGCACCACTCCTTTGCTCTCAATATTCAGCATTACCCCAAAAAACTTTCGTTTTAAGTGACATCGCGGCCCTAAAAAACCGTTCCTCAGAAATACACGCAAAAAGCTAGGGTTTAATAAGAAAGTTAAAACATACAGGTTTTCCATTTTTTAAAATTAATGACAATTTTTAAAATAATTTTGCTACAATAAGAGATGGCAAAATATTGAATAAAAAAAGGCATTTTTTGTGATAGGCCCCCTCTATATTAATTTTTTTTGGAAGGGGACCGGGGGCATTCCGAGAAAAGTACAAAAGATGTCCCGCAGGTATCTTTTCACATGAAAAAAAGTTAAATTTCCCAATTTAAAATTTAAGTTGATAAAATATTTTTTTTATTTACAACGTTGAAAATACCAAAAAATTAAAATTTTTTTGTGTAAAAATTTGGTCCCCCGACTATGACAAATCAGGCCCGTGGCTGTCCACCGTCATTCCGGGGACTGTTTTATTTAATATATACTAATTAAATCCCAATTTTTTATAATAAAGTTGATTTTTAATTTAAACTGACATTACAGAACATACAAACAAAAAAATATAATCATTATAAAAATTAAATATATAAATTCCGTGAAAAAAAAAATGTCCCCGATTATGTCATGTCCGTGTCAATGTTTTTTTAGCTTAATAACTATCTAAAAAATGATAACAGACTCTTTTCCCAGTATTATTAGTTTTAAAATACACGATACTTTGTATCACGTCGATAGCTTGAATCCCGCAGTAGAAAAAAAATACCCCTTGACAAGATCATACTTCTTTTCTGTGATCAAGATATAAGAAGGAAGCTAATGATTTTTATTTTAAAATTTTTTTATTTATAGAAAGAATAGTTATATATAAATCATTTTCATGTTTCTTTCCCTAACCCAAAACCTTTTGGGTCTGGACCCTTATTTACGATTTTATCATCCCGTGTACCTTTTGGGCCATGTTTTTGGGGCTCACGGACTATTTATGTGTCCACGGAAGACTTTTTAAATTTATATAAGAATAAATTGATTAAATACAAGTGAAATACATTATATTTGCCGTGAACTAAATAAAAAATTAAAAGCTGAAATTTTTTTATTGTAAAAGAAATAAAATTTTCATATTAATTTTGGGGTTAAAACTTTTCTAATTAAAACATTATTAAAATTTAAAGATTTACCATCAAATAATTAATATTTTTTGTAGTCTGGCCCGATTTTTTTTTTCCAATGTGTTGTAATTGTAACCAAATCCAAAATTTCAAAAGTTTCATCATTATTTTTTCTCGAGTTTTTTTTTTGCCTAAAATTTGTGTTTTCTGAGGAATGACCCGGTAATTTTGCCTGTACAATGTTAAAAAACGTTGCTAGTTATTTTAAGGGTCTTGTAGGGTACAGAATTTCTTACATCAATTCCAATGGAGAAATTTTTGACCCTTTTTTTTTTAATTTAAAAGTAAAACGACATTACTTACAAAAACTTACCAAAAAACAGAAAGAAAGTTTTTTTGCCATTGAATAGTTTAATAATTTTAAAGTTTTATATATTTTTGTAAAATTTTTTTTAAAGATTAATTAGTTAATTAAAAATTTTTTTTTGTTTTAGTATTTACATGCCGTTAGTGCTCCGTCGTATTTGTGAAAAATTCCAAAATTTTTTTTTTAATATAACAAATTAATATTTTCAAAATTATCTTATTAATTATTTTAATGGCAAAAAAAACTTTCTTCTGAATTTTTGGTAATTTTTTTCTAAGTAAATTGTATACTTTTTTTAAAAAAACAGGCAAAAGTTTTCCCATTGGAATTGTTAGAGACGTTCCATACAAAACCCTTTAATTTTCATTATGTTTTTAGCAACACATAATTTCTTTCCTTGGCTTTTTGTTTGTCCATTTTAAAGCGGACTAACTAACCCTTTACCAAACCCAAAAAAATAGTTTTAAAAAAATTTCTTTTTTTTTTTTTTCACTTAAAAAGCTTTTTTTAACATTTTTACACAAAAATTCTGTTTTCAAAATAATATATTTTGTTGAGTTTTTCGTGCCCTAATTTAAAAATAACGGGTTTTTTTTTTTGAGTTGTTAGTCCTAACCTGTAAACTTATGTTTTAATTTAAGGCAAAATTTCTGAAAAGCCATTTAGTTTCTAAACTTGAGAAAATGCAACACATTTTATGTCCATAAAATCAGAAAAAAAAGATTTTAATTTTTAGATTTTCTATAACATCTTTTGGGGTGGGGGGAAGTGGGGGCTAAGGGGAAATTTTTTTTAATCACTGTATTTAAACCAAAATGTAAAATTGAAATTTTTTTTTTTTAACAAGACTCAAAATCTAAAGTTTTTATTTTTTTTAAAAAAAAAATCATTCAGAATGCTAAAAATTTCCATATTTTAGTTAGGGAACACTTTTACAAACATTAAGTGTCCCATTAGCTCCCATGGGGGGGGTCAAGGGGACTGGTGCAGGCAACGGACATGGTAAATGGGGTCTTAATTAAAATTTGAAAAAAAAAATTAAAATTAATTAGAAAAGGGTTGAAAAAAAAATTAAAAAGGAAAATTTTTTAATTGGTAATTAATAAAAAATAAAATTTTTTTTTCAAACAATTTTTTCATACGGGAAATGAAAAGTCGAAGAAAGTTGACGCTTCAAAACTCTGAAGCCTTTTACTTCCCTTATTTGTTCTGAATTTACTTTCTACAAAAAAAACAACTTTAATCTAGTGCTAGGCGAAACTTATGAAGATTTTCTTTTTTTAATTGCCGTGATTCCTTGAGTAACTTTGTTTAAAAAATTCACCATTCCTCCATCAGCCGATCCTATTTGTTATCAAGGCTTGTTTCTAAGCTTTTTTCAAAAAAAAGTTTAAAAAGTTACTGTAGGGAAAAACTTCTAACGGAAAAAAAATTAAAGTTTGGAAAAACAAAAATAATTTTTTTTTTATTATTTTATTTTACTCTTAAATTTAAATCTCATCATTTAAAAGTGTTTTGGGGAGAAAAACAAAGTACAAGTTGGTCTAAAACATTTTTAGATCTTGGCTGAATAAGTATAAAATATTTAATGTTTTTCTAGAAAAGCAAGCAAAATAGGTTTATTTGTCGCCCCATTAGACCCCACAATGTTATTTTTATATATGCCAACACCAAAACCACATGCTTTTGCCACAGTTTTTTGACTTCTAATCTTATTTATGATATGTCTTCTCCCAAAAAACTATAGTTCAATTAATTAAAAATTTATTTAACAATTTAAAAATTTAATTAAAAAATTTTTTTAAAAAAAAATTTACTTTGGATTTGAAAAAACACAAATCTTCTCTCATCTTAAAACACATCCTTCAAGGGCTGATTTTTGGTTTGTTAAAAAGATAGTCTAACTGGCTATGCTGTGGCGTAGAAAATTAGTAAAAAAATTTATTCATCCTTTGGCCCCTTGTACCATTAGCTTTTTTAACAGGGCCCCCCTTTTTCCCTAAAGTATTTTTTTAAATTTAAAAAAAGATTTAAACTCTTCATTTAAAATATTTTATTAAAACATTTTTTATTTTCAATGACGAAATTTTCAGATCATAATATATATTTATTGAAAATTTTCCTTGTAAAAAAAACCCTTAGAAATAAAAAGCCCATAGACATTTGGCCTTATAAAAGGGAAACATAATAAAAAATGCAGTTTGGGATGAAATTTTATTTTGGGAAAGATAAATTTAAATTATTTCATTATAATTTTTAAAAAATTTTAAAAAAACACAAAAAATTGTAGCAAGTGCATTCCCCAGTGCAAGACCCGGGTGGGTGTCCCCTAAATGCCATGTGTCTTTAAGGGAATGGAAGGATTACGACAACTGGGCCAAGCAGGGCTGCGTTTGGATGAGCTATTCGGATGTAACCCCGTACTTCTTAAAAGCAAAAAAAACCCAAAATCGGGATTACTCGCAAATGGAAAGATTTTTTTAAATCCATTAAGACTATTGTGAATACTTTTTATATCTTCGTTAAAAAAGAAAGGGAAACTTAATTTTTTTAAAAATTAAATTTTTGACAAAAAATTTAATTTGGGTCTTGGGTAACCCAAAAAAAACGCTAAAACTTTTTTTTTTCTTTTATATCAAATTTTTTCTAAAACGTTAAAATAAATTATCATTTTTTTTATTCTTTTGTAAAAAGAAATAAAAAGTCTTTTGAATAAGTTAAATTGAAGAAAAAGCGAATTGTTTTAAAAAAAAGAAACAAACAAAGGAATTATTAAAATTTAAAAAAAAAAAAACTTTTTTAAATGTAGTATTAAGAAAAGGCTCTTTTTTAACTTGGACAGAAAACGAAAATTATAACTAGCACAAAAACACATTTAAATGAAAAATTTTCCTAAAAATTCAAAACAATTTTTGCTCTTGATTTTACTTTTTATTTTTAAAATCAAATTACCTACTTGATACTAAAGGATACCATGCGGTTGGAGGTCCGTTAAGGTCAAAAAGCGAGATATTATTCAAAAACATTTTACCCTTTCCCATGAAGCAGCGAAGGTTTGGGATAAAGTTTGATGCCCCCAAAAAGGTTGCAACCAAACAGGTACATTTATAAGTGGTTTTTTTAAAATATCTTTCTAGGCCTTATTTTGAGTTTTTGGGGAAATAAAGCAAAAAAAAAAAATCCCTTCCTTTTAATGTACACTAAAAACCATATCCAAAAATTGAAAAATCCCCAAAACTCTAAAGAACCAAGAAAAAAAACCCTTTAATGTTTCCGTAATGTTTTATTTAATTTTACTACATACTGAATGCCTCTTTAAAAACCAAAACACAAAGAAACCTAAAGTTTAAATTTTAAATATGCTAATTGTTATGTTCAAAAATTTTTTCACATTGCGGTTTTACAAACAAAAGCTTGTTAACTACTTGGGCCCTTAAAGTTTTGAGGGTTTTTTGGTAAAATTTGTAAGATGAACAGAGGCCTTAGCTTTTTTTTGAAAAATCAAATGTTATAAGACCCTGTAAGTACAATAAACGTTCCTTATTCTTTCTTTCCCATAAAAAACCTTAGTACCTTTAAAAAACATTTTCCCCTTTTTAAAAAATTTAGAGCTTTTCTTTTTATCTAAACTTTTTTTTGTATAGTTTATTAAAATATTGGAGGGGGGGAGCGTTACAGGAAGTTCCTTTTTTTTTTAGAAATATATTTTTTACTTCTAACTATGAAAAAATATTTTCCCCCTTTTTTACTAAATCTATGTTAAAAAAGTTTTTGAAAGAAAAAATTATCAGATCTACCCAATACTAACATCAATCAAATTCTACCTAAACGATATTTATTGACTTACTAAAGAAAAAAAGGACATAGTTTTCTAAATGAAACAAGATTAAAAATTACATATATCTTCCCTTAAATTCTGGGTTGAAAATGCAAAGATTTTTATTATTGCTTCTAAAAATTTACAGCTTTTGATGCTTTACTCTATCATTCTTTCCATCATGAGTCTATTTTTAATATTAGATTCTTTAATTTATACGCGCGCGCGGGTCAGATTCCCATGTTAAACCACCAATTTTCTGAAACCTTTTACACCCAGAAGTAATATGCTTGGTTAGTCAAATTAAAAAAAAACATACAGTTTAACTTTTTTCCCCAAATTTCTTCAGAGAAAAAATTTTAAAAAGTCACAAATTGGCCCAATTTGGCAAAATTGAAATGTTTTAACCTGTAGGAACAAAAAAAAAACATTTTTTTGCTTTTAAGGCCAGGAGTTAAAACTAAATAGTTTCAAAATTTAAATTTTTTAATGAAAAATTAAAATTTTTAAAAATTATTTAAAATTATGACAATATCAATTTCTAACGAAAAAAATTTTTTCTGATGTAATTGACAATGAATATCTTAAATTTATCATGTAATGACGAACGGGTTTACATGGAAAATAAATTTTTAGTGAAGTGGGTTTCAATGTAAGCTAGAAGGGGTTTTTTGTATTTTTCCAAAAAAAGTCGTTCCCCAAAAAAAAGTAATTCCCCTTTAAATTTAAATGCTATAAAAATGTAAAATTTTTTAAATTTCTTTAAAAAACCTTTAAAAACTTCAATGACCAATTTTTGTAAAGTTAAACAAATTATCGTTTTTTTTGTTATTTTCAATAATCCCTATAAATACTCTAACTGATTTTCTAACAATAAATATAATCTGTACTTTTAATTGTTTTAGCTTTCTAGGGTTTTTTGCGAAAAGGGCCAAAAGGGAAAATTTTCAATAAATTTCAATAAATAAAAATCTTATTGCGCCCACAAAATTTAAAATTGAGGGGAAAAAAAATTTTAGGTTAGGTGAGCATCTAAAAATGTTATTTGAAATTTAAATGATAAAGAAAAAATACATTTTTAAAATTTGGGAAGAAATGGAAATTTTAAAATTACGGTCAACATTTTTTTTTTGCCCAGTGACGATTTTTTAAATAACTAAGCGAAATTTTTTTTTCACAACCACTTCATATGTTAAAAAATCCTCTGCTATAATGAAAATTTAATTAGCTTTGGCCAAACGTATGCCGTTGGTTTTGGAGCCAATCTATAATAAAAAAAAAGAGTCTGTCTGTGTGTCTTAGTCTGCGATCGTAAAATAAACCTACTTATTTGCCCTCAGAATTTCGAAATTTTTTAAAAATTGGATTCCCTTTAATACCAACGTGGCATCTGAGGCTTAGTTTTTTCATATTTGTTCCATTTTAGAGAAAATTCTAATTTTTTGAAAAAAATACCCACTTCGCTCATATTCGATTTTTTTCCCTTTCGTTTGCCATTCGACAGAAGAAAATTTAAAAAGAACACAAAAATTAATTAAATTTAAAATTTCTTTTTTTCTTTCCCTTACCTTTAGAAACTAAATTTAAATTTTTGAAAAATAATTGAACGTGCCAATGAGCTAAATGTTTTTTATAAAAACCCAGAATGGAGGTTTTTTACGTAAATAACATTGTTATTCAATATGCTTAATTTTTAATTTATCAGGAAAATTGCGATGACAGTAAGTTCTATTGAGGGAAATTTTGTGATATGAGGATGTCATTTTAAGTGTGTATTTTTTTTTGGAATTTTAAAGCAATAAGTAAGGTTTTATTCTTTATAAAAAGAACGGGAACAAAAACAAACTTATATCCTATAGCAAATTAAATGACACATATACTTGGATCGATTTGATATTCTTTTTGCCGTGCGAAAACGGGTATAAATTTGCTAGTTGGATAATAAAAGTTTTGTGAGAGATTTTTAAATTTAGTTTTAAATGAACCCTCGTAGGCTGGAAAAATATGAAAAATTAAAATATCCAAAAAAAATGAAGCCTTAAAAATTGGGTTTTATTCGAGAAATAGGCTTTTTCTGAAATATGGAATTTAATTATTCTTTAAATATGCGAACACTAAACAAAAGTTTTTTGATTATAAATTAAAAAAAGATGATGCAAATAAAAATTTTAATGACTATTTTTTTTACAAAGATAGTTATTTTAAAAGAGCATCAACAAAAATATGCCTGCGTTGAGAGAGATTTTAACACCATTTGGGAGAAATCTCAAGTTTCATTGGTTTGGTAAAAAAAAAAAAGGGAAAGGGACACTGGATTAAAAGACGTGGAATAACGTTAGCCCCTAGATACTTTGGTTTTATATTGTTTTTTAATACCTAGTTTAAAAAAATAATATATTTTTGATTTGGTTTCTAGATTCCAAAAAAACCATTATCATTCATCTAACTTTTAACATTTTTACCCTAAAAATTGGGGAAAATTTTTTTTTTTCTCATAATATTTTTAAATTCGTTAAAAAAAAAATCTTTGACAATTTTTAAATTTCATATTTTTAAAAACCCATATTTGCATTTCATGAAAATTTTTTATTATAGGGGCAAATTTTTGAAACAAAACAAAATAAAAAACGTTAAGCAAAAAGATATACAAAAATTTAATATATGTTTTTTGATATTGATTTTTTAAAGAAAATTTTAAGAATTAAGAAAAACTGTAAAAATAGGAGAAAGTTAAATTCTTTTGGGCCCTTCATATTTCTTTTAAAAAAATAAAAAAAACTGTTTATTTTCTTAAAAAGATAATTTTTGGGGTGGTTTTAGACACTATAAGCTCTTAACAAAAATTTTTGAGTATTAGGTAAAGGTAAATTATCTTGCCAATGCTAAATCCTTCAAAATAAAAAATAAAAAACGAAATTTACTTTAAAAACCACTTTTTTAAAGGGGGAGGTTAAAAATTAAAGGGGGAAAAAGCCCAAGGGGTGGGTTGACCCGATGGAAAGACCTCACCGTAAAAGCCAGGGGGGTTTTTTCCCGGGGGAACTCAAAAGTGCCAAAACTCATTTCGGATAGGACCCAAAAGAACATCTGGAAAATTTTGATGAAAGGGGCCCTTTTCTTGTTATTTCCGGGTATATTCTCTGAAACCTAAATTTTTAGTAGATATAACTGTTAAAAAAAACCCGAAATTTCGGGGAAAAATTTTTTGTTTTAAAAAGGAAACTTTCCCGTAACGCGAAAAAAGGGTTTTTTCCCCTGAAAAAGGGTTTTTTCCTTTAAAAAACAGAAAAAGTCCCTAAAACCCCCACGAAAATATGAAAAGGAATTTTTCCCCTTTTTTAAAATGCCTATTTTTTACCTATGTAGAATTGGGGATAATGCACTAAAATACCCCCTCGAAACTCGAACTCAAAAACCCGTATTACTAGGCCGTCCGTGACGAGTGGTTGGGCACAGCCCAAAAGTTTAACCCCTTTCGGATCGGGGGTTTAATCCCCCCACTGCCCGTCCTCCTATAAAACGGATCTTGCTTTAAATAATAAAAAACCTCAATTAAGGAGGGCCCCCAGTCCTGGGGCGACGTCTCGGAAATCTGGAGCCCAAAAATCCCGACGGCATTGCGTACGTGTCGCCAAGTTCCGTGGGGGGCCCCCTAAAGGGTCGACCTCGGGGACTTTACCGGGTTTTTAAATTTTCGAGGCGTTTTGGCGTTTAAAGCTCCTAAGGAGCTCAAATAGGGGCCCCAACGATTCCCTTCCCTTTTTCCTGGTTTTTCCCTTACGGGGAAATGAAAAAGGGGAATTTTTTTTTGGGTTTAAAAAACGGAAAAAAAATAAATTTTAAAAAGAAAAAAAAGGAAATTCTGTAAATACAGGGAAAAAAATTAACGAAAGGGGAAAATCCCGGCAAATTGGCCGGATTTTTTCCCTTTATTTCAGTAAATTTTTTTTTTTAGTGTATTTTCGGTCTGGGCATTATCGAATTTTTAAATAATTTTTTATAAAATTAAATTTTTAAAAAAATGTTTTTTCCCCAAATCCTTCGACTGAAAAAATAATACTTTGATTGAATGCTTTTTATCAACGTTTTCAAGCAAAAATTCCCTTTTTTTAAATTTTCCAAAATTTGTAGTTTAAAATATTTTTTAGACTGGGGTTTTAAACCCTTTTTTGCCTTCTATAGGGAAAGAAAGACATTTTTTACAAATTCAGAACAAAACATGATTTTTTAGGACAAAATTTTTGTGTTTCATATGGGAACAAAAAAATTTTTAAAACGGCCTTTAAAAAGCAAATTCCCTGACGAGAACATTATAGTTTTCCATTTTAAAATTTGACCAAGGGGATGAAAAAGCTTTTTGTTATTCGTTTATTTTGTTATACGTTTTGTTAGGGATTTTTCATTAGATACTGTCTTTTTCTTCATATTTGCTAGGCATTAAACTTCCTCCGATGCAAAACGTTTTTAAATGTATTTCCATGCTTTAGAATATTTCAAAACCCCTTTTTTCCCTAACAACCTTTCCTGTTAGAGGAAGCTAAAAAATTTACCTATACTATTCAAAGCCGATAACCTACCAAGGAATTTTTTAATAAAAACACTTTTTAAACAAAAGAAAAACTTTTCATCTTATTAGATTCGATGCAATAACGTTGCTTAAGATAGGGGAGGCCGGGGCTATTTTTTTCATGTTTTTTTTTTTTTGATAGTATATGTTTCATTTTTATTTATTTTGAATAAAAAAGATGTCTGTCTTCCCCACATGCTTGTCTAAAAATTGGAACTGCTACTTTTCCAAAAAATAAATATACTTTTTGGCAGTAGCATGCTAAGCTGGAAAACGTACCCCGTATGAGGGGTAAATTTTCCCAGACTGCCAAAAAGTGATGGGGCAAATTTTCCAACTATTTTTTAAAAAGGTTTAACAAAGGTTTTAATTTACAAAGTTTGGAGCACGCTTTTCTACAAGGCATTGTTGTAAATTTTGCCCCACGAAATTTTGGAAAACATGCCCAGTCATCATATTTTGACTTTAATAGTGCCTTGACGAGTGAAATTTTAACCCTTTCAGTCCCAGTGATGCCATTTGGCATCATCATGTTTCAGATCATAATGAAAAAAATAATAGGGCTGACATTTATTGGGATTAATAAAAAATATTTTCTAATAGAAAAAAGTTTGAAGAATCGAAATATGTGCTTTTTGATATCATAAATGGCTATAGACGATCAGAAAAAAATTTCTAAAATGATGATGCCAAATTGTCATTGGGACTGAAAGGGTTAAATTATTTTGAAAACTAATGCATAGTTACGTAGAAAGAGGAGGCACCTTTTAGTGTACGCATTTATAAAACTATAAGTTTAATAAAAGTACGTTTGATTTAGGTTTGAATGTAAGCAGGAAAATTCACTCAACGTTGAAAAATCACAAAAACAGCTCTATTGACAATATTGCAATACCAACTGCGTAAAAATTTTTGTGGATGACTTAAAATGGTTTTGCTTCATAAATCAAGCAGCCATTTGGCGCCTCCTAAAGGCTCATTTTCCTTATAAGGCCTGTTGGAAAACGTCCCCCATGGGAAAACTACCCCCGGTTTCCCCCAATCTACTGATCTGCTACTATCTGCTTGAGATATATTACCGTGCTATGCAAATATTTTCAGATTCCAGTAATACTTGATTTACCAGTAGGGGAAAATTTCCAAGAACAAGGTGGACCATCTTTGTTTTTTTTAACTAGATCCTAAAATTCCAAACTATCAAGAAAAATTAGGAAATAATGCTAATGTTGAAGAATATATCAATAAAAGAACGGGTAAGGAGTTATTCAGTCAATAGAATTTAAAAATGTACCAAATTCTTAAATTTAGTTTTATTTCTTAATGAAATTTGACACGCTCTACTCAATGAATAGGTGTGTTAGCCGGCGTTGGAGCTAATCCATTAGCTCATTTGCCTAGTAAATATACGACATTGGATTATCCAGACTATCAACTAAACTTTGTAGAGAGAAATGCACCCACTCCAGAATTTCCCATCGAAATGACTGCGGATGTAAGTAAATGACTGAGCTATTAAAAATTTATAGCTGTTTATATTAAATCATATAAATAATGTTATTAACTATCATTCAGAATTTTAATTGTTTTTAAACTAAAAACAAACTTGGTATTGTTGAAGAAATGTAAAGTTTGCAAAACACACAAAACATGTGCAACACTTTAAACTACACTTAAAAAGATAAAAAATATTTAAGAATATGTGAAATGTGAAATAATGAACAGATGGCTAAAAAGTCTCGAATTTCGAATTGTTTTAAAAAATTGTTCCCAAATATTCCTATCAGTATGTGATACATACTTTTGATATGTAATATGTATCCGATGTTATTCTAAAATTATGATATGAAGTTGAAATTGCGAGGCATTTATGCGACATCATGTGTTACTATTCAGTTACTAGCACACACCATTAATACAAATTTACACTTGAAATAATTATTAACATAAAATAGTAATAGTATTAATTTTTTATTGCATGTTTCTCTTTTAGGTCATAAGAAAATACTTCGGTCCTACAAAATTCCACCCTCTTGTCTTGTTTTTTGAATAATTTGCACCCTAAAAGTAAAGGGACCGTGAAACTCCAGTCTGCGAATCCTTTCGATCCACCACTCATCGACCCAAACTACTTTGCTGAACCTGAAGATTTTCTACCGATTGTAGAAGGTATTGAAATAAACAATAAGTACTAGGTTCTTTAAAAACTCAACTTAATATAACATAAGACATCTGCTCTTATTCTTTTAAAGGATAAAATACAGATGGTTAATTCCACGTAAAATGATACCACAACTGAATTTTTTTTCTACAGTTGTAACTTTTATATATGCTTAAGAAAAGTTTGAATTTTATTATTTTTTTGTATCAACAACTATTATTGTTTCACCTTTGGCAACACAGCAGCTTCAAAATGGCTGCTTTGTTTTGAAAGCATGGTCTCGTGTTTTTTCATCATTTTGAACCCAGGAATTTTAAGGTAAGAAACACATTTTATCAGATTTTTTGGAAAAATTATTAAAATAGATTATCAGAACTATCTTAAAAACACATTATTAATCGGCATTTATTACTAAAAGATACTTAATTAGAAAGATAAAAATCTCATTTTTGACTGTAGTGTAAGTCACGAAAAGATATAAAAGTGTCTATAACTTTTTAAAATAAAGCTTTACTTCAAAATTTTTACGATATTTTCTTTCTATAGTAACCTCTGCGTAATTCCACACCTTTTTAATTTTAAAATAAAAAGCATTTTCTCTATTTATAACACATTTTAGTTGTAGTGTAAGTCACAATGTAGTGTTAGTCACAGCTTCTGTTTGATTTATCTATTATAGATTAGCTATAATATTTGTAGATTTCTTATATTTTGATAATTTTAATTTAAGATGGCTAAATCAACAGTTAAAAGAAAAAAAAGAGCAAAGGGAAAGACTTTAAGCATGTGGAAAATTTCAAACCTTTAAAGAAAAGGAAAGCAAAAACGACTTTACGGACAACACTTTAACTAAAAATACACCACATCTATTGCAATGTTCCAACCGTTAGACAACATTGAATGGCATTTCTCTGCTAAAAATGTTGGTCATTTTTACCTTTAGTCATGAAAAAGGACCATTTGATGGAGTTGGTGATACAGTGAGGAGGGGATAAAAGCAGCCACACTGCACAAAACTGTTAATAAATTATTTCCTATGATATTTCCACACTTTTTTGCAACTATATTATTTAGCTTTAAACCTTGTGCTTAAATTAAGCACTGGTAGAATGTTTATTTACTGCACTATGAAGAAGAAATGAGAGTTTTAAATGATAACCAAAACTCCACTTCCTTTCATGTAGTGTAAGTCACAGTATGAAATTTTTATTATTTTTTAGTGAAATACTAAATGAAAAAGGTTTTTTATGATTTCTAAAAATAGTATATGTTCAGGGGTAAACTGGCGTATAATATTTTTTTTTTGAATAAGTAGAAAATAATTATGAACTACGCAAACGAAATTTGTTAAATCGTCCGATGTAGTGTAAGTCACGCGTGGAAATGCCCAGATGTATAAAAATAAATTTTCCGCAAGAATCTAGAAGAGTCTTGAGGAATTGACCCCATTTTTGATTTTGTATACATTTTTCATTCCTTATTTACCTTATGTCCCTGGATTTTTCTTTTTGCCTTTTATTATACTGTAGCAATAAACGCGTTAACTCTACTTATTTATAACATAAGAACTCAATTTTTTTCTACATAAAGCACTAAACCTAAATCTACATTTTCAGTAAAAATGCCAGTAGTGTCTTGAAAAAACCAACCAACCCAAATGTTGATTTAGTATACTAATTGTATTCCTCGCTTACTTCATAGGTCTAAAAACATGCAAGGCAATTGGCTTGAGTGAACCTCTGAAAAGATTAGGATCGAAGCTTCTGGATGGCGCTTTCCCTGGTTGTGAAGCTTCTTACGGGGATGAGGACAAATACTTCAAGTGCCTTGCGGAGTCGTTTTTATCGACTCTTAGCCATCAAGTGGGCACGGCTAAGATGGGCGTTCCAAGCGATCCCACGACAGTCGTCACTCCAAGATTGAAGTAATCGTTTCTATTTGGGTTTCAACATGACCTACTCAACTTACAAGGCCAGAGAAGCTCTTCCAAAGGCGTGCGTGGACGGAAAGTTTGACGCCTGTGGTTCCGAGGGTCATTTTTCGAAGATTAAGAAACCTTATCTCGAAATCTGTTCGGAACTTTTAGTTCACGGTCGACTATATTTTCAATGTTCCGAGTGGTTCCGAACAGGATTCTTCATCTTCGGCACTCAGAACAGTGACGTCAAATTTTCCGTTCCAGCACGTGTTTGGGAGAGCTTCTCTGGCCTTGTACGCTGAATAGGCCGTGGTTTTAATAGTAACTTATGAATATTTTGTAGTTAATGTTAAAATACATAGTTTGTAAACAGTTAAATATATAAACACACTCAGGATTTTCATAATAGTGTTTGAAAAAGTTTAATAGTTTACTATAGCTGTAGAATATACTAAGAATAATATTTAAATTTTGTAGTAATTAATATAAAAAACCAATGAGAACATAAAAATTGATTAAACATTAGTAATATATTTTAATGCTATAGCTCATGTAGAGACGATACAAATCTTGCACATGAAGATAAGAGTATCTTGAAAATGAGAAATTTTTTCAGAGAGAGAAAATTAATAGAAAATTAATAGAAATGAGAAATTTTTATAATAAAACTGCAAACTACTCAAATTCAGAACACTGTGATCTTTTTGAGTAAGTACTCAAACAAGGTACAATGTATCATTTTTCTAAGTTTTAAAATTGTGAAGTTAAAGATATTATAAAATTTTTATTTATAATAAATTTAGTTGTTTGTCGTTAAAAACTGTGCTCAATGACTTTACATACAAATTTAGTTTAATACATTGAACAGAACTTAAACTATGCAATTTTAACATGAGAAATAATAAATAAAAGACGTGTCATGCAAGTATAAAATAAGAGTACTAGTCCAGTATTACATTAAAGATTTTCAAAATAAAATTTTCTACAAAAACATTCTACAAAGTACAGCATTGGAAACCAAGCAATGAAATTAGTGAATAGCTTTCTAGTTAAACTTCAATACAACTAAATATATATAAGCAACTCCTACTTAATTTTTTTTTACTATCGTCAAAAGTCGCCAATGAATGGGCAGGCTTTAAAACATAATTGTATTTTTTAATGACTGTGAGTTTTGTAGTTAAGAGTTTTCAAATGTACTATTTCCGTATATTTCCAGGGTAAAAAGGCATCGATGGTCTTCGTGTTGTTGATGCTTCGATCATGCCGATCATTCCATCCGGAAATACAAACGTCCGGTGATTATGATCGCCGAAAAAGCTTCAGACATGATCAAGGAAACCATTGATTGTCCCTCAACTAGCTGTCTAGAAGTTAAAGAAGTCCTTAAAAAAAAAATATTTTTTGTATAGAAAAATGCATTGTATTTTAACAGTACGTTTTGCAAAAAAAATAAATATTAATCCCGGGTTTTTTGAAATAAAAAAATTGTGTTAATTGATTCATGTGTGCTTTTTATTTTAATGTCTTATGCTCTTTTGAAATATTTTTAAGGTTCACAACACACAGGATTTAAAAAAAAAAATTTTTTTGTTTTCAAAAGATCATTTTAAAAAAGTGTCTAAAAATGGTTTGAAAGTTAGAAAATATTCAAATTTACAACCCAATTTCTTTATTCTATTACTTTATTGAAGTGTAATTTTTCCCAAAAAATAAATAAAAAATACGTTAGTTTATTTGATCATTTTTTTTAGAAAATATGATGTAATAATTTTATAAAATAGAATTAAAAAAAATTTAAATTTTTTATTTAAATTTTTACTGAAAAAAAAAATATTTAACAATATGGTATAAGTTTCTACTTTTATAGATTATGGATTGTAGGCAATTTATTTAAGGATTTTTTTTTTTAAAAAAGCACCACTTTATCACGAAATACGAAAATCGACATGGAAATTTCATTAATATTATTGCTTAAATTTTTTTGTAGCATTTTGTTCAAATAGTATACTTAAAATTTTAAAGATCTAAAAAAATTTCTATCTTACGTTTCATCAAGTTTACAGTAAGACTTTTGTTATTTTGTATGTTATATTACTGTAGACAAAAATACCCAAAAGAGTACCACCCAGAAAAAAGGAAAAATATTTTTCAATAAAGCCAGTTTTTTAACCAAACTATATTTTTTAAAAAAAATTTAATAAAGGTCTTATTATCTTGATCACTTTGAATTCAAAGCAAATTTGTATAACTATTCTCTTTTGTGAGACCGGGATTTTTGGGGATCTTTTCTATAGGTTTTCTTGGGCTGAAAGCATTGCTATAGATTTTTTAAAAAAAAAAAAAAACAGAGATATCACAGCACTGAAGTTTTTGTATATCTTTCCTCCTTTTTTAGCCAGCCAATTACCCAAATTTTGGGAAAAAAATTAAAATTCTTAGATGCTTTTCTGCTACTCATCCCATTCTGTTAAATATTATAAAGACAGTTATTAGAGACACGTACGTATATTACTTCCCAAAAAAGTAGGAAATTCCCAGCTTTTTTTTTTTTGCGATGCAAACTATTTTTAATCTAGAACAAAACTTTTTTTACATTTAGAAGTGAATGTATTTTTTTATATTTTCTTAGTTTTTTATATTAAAAAATTTTACTTTTTTTGGAACAAATTTGGATTAGGTTCTAAAAGGTTGGATCAAAGTTTTTCTACAAGGAATTGTTGGAATTCTTGCTCCGTTGGAAAATCTGCCCCCGTCACCCCCTATTTTTGACTTTAATAATGCCCTAGACGAGTTGAGGTTTTAAGTTATTTGAAAACAAATAAATAGTTAAGTATGAGAGGAACTACATTTTAGTTTGGATCTGTAAAACTTTAATTTAATAAAAGAAGGTTTAATTTGGTTTGAATGAAGCATGAAGAAATACTCGCATTGAAAAACCACGAAAACAGCTGTAAAGACAATTCAACTGAACAAAAGATTCGTGTGGGTGACATAATACGCGTTGCTTCATAATCCAAGCAGCCAGTTCGCGTTAAATGTTTCAATAATTCAGTCAGAAACGCAGTGTAAACACTGAACATTCTTTAAAAACATTCTTTTTCTTGAAAACTTTAATAAA
>JAFNEN010002003.1:0-19629 GCA_019343175.1 Oedothorax gibbosus
AAGTATCCTATAGCCTATTCCTGGTTCTAAGCTACCTGTCTGCCAATTTTCAGCCGTTCTTGAGTTATAAATAGTGTAACTAACACGACTTTCTTTTATATATATAGATGAATATATTTTGTTAAACGTGCTAATTCTGTAATAAGATGTATGTATTGTATAAATTAAGTTCTATTGTATGAAGCATGTTTTGTATTTATTAAAAAATATCTAGCTCTCTATGGATTCTCCTATACTTTTATTTGAACACGGTGAAGTAGTTTTCTACATGACTAATTTAAATACAATGTTATTTTTTTAGTAGTAAATACTATTAAAATAAGTAGTTAGTTTTTTAGTAGTAGGTACTATTGAAAAAATTAAATTAAATTATTGTTTACTCTAAACAACATCGGTATCCAACATGGGACAATATTGGATGGATAGATGTTCGGGTTTTATGGCGCAAGGGCATCTTAGGAAATACTGCGCCAAACACTAGGTAATCTGGTTAAAAGAGAAAATATTGTTCATGTATGTGTTTGTATTGTATGTGTTCATGTAATATATGTGTTTTTTTAAATCTTATTAACGCATGCCTCATATGTCTACGAGAATATTCTGATTCGTTGTGTCTTGCGCTATGGTAACTTGAGAGAGAAAAACCGAATTTATCATTTGCAACTTTTCAAATAACCAAATTTAAGCCAAAAAAAGCAATTAAAAATTCTACTCTCGCCAAGTAACCCTGAAAAAAGTTGCAAGTAAAGAATCCAACAACTTTTGCTATTTAAAGCCATGTTAACTTGTTGTAGGGTTGCTATTGTCAATAAAAAAAATAAAGAGAAAAAAGTAATAAAAAACGTAATTGAAGTAGAAGTACATAAACTACTTTTCAATCAATTGAATTGAAATAAAAATTTCAAGACCGTAAATTTCTTCATTTAGTTTGGGATTTGTGCGAAGTATTTTTGCTTGAATTTTTATTAATCCTTTTTTTAAACTTATGCGTGATTTAAATGTTATTTTGTCAACAGCAGAACACACACACACACACACACACACATACAATTGTTCAATTGTTAAGACAGCTTCAGCGAAAAAAATAGGCAGCAACTTGAAGTTGGATCCTTATTTTGTAAATTTATAAATACAATATTTTAGTCTCGAAAATAGCATCCAAAATATTGATTTCAGGTTTATTTTCTGAAAGTTTTTAGAAACACGAAAAAACACTATTTAAACCAAAGAGCACTTTTAAGGACAACACCCATCCAGCGACAAGAATCACCAGGCAACCAGAGACGTCCTTCATAGTCTACGGTTTGACGCCCTGATCTTTATTGACGTCTTCGCACTTCAATGACGTCGCCAAAGCTAGCTTCAGCCACAAGTCGCGCAGCAACTGGCAGTTGCAATCTCATTTTGTGAACGGCACTGATCTTCGTGCTATGAACCTTTTAAGGCTGGCTAAAAATGCTTCGGATGTCAAGTAGCTTACAATTTCAAGGTGTACAGCCTTTGTACTGAAGCAATTGAAAAGTGCGATATAATGTTTCAGTTTAACTCTTGATCTTTTCAGGTTGGGTCTTGTTATTATGGGCCCAGCAAAGTCTACTCCTATTTTAGAGAAGGGTCTGGATGGAACAACTCTATTTTTCGGGAGATTCGACATCAACTGGTTCAATGTTTTACTCTTAGTTCGAAAGCAAATCATATGTTTCGACAAAACACGTTGTACTCTATCTCTTCCAGATGGTATCCAATATGTTTGCCGAATGAGAGAAAGAGTTGTTTGTGTACCAGCATGAAGAGAAAGTATGTGGTGATATTCAATAACTAACTTGGTGAGATGATGGTTTTTAGGACGTAGAAGTTGATGCTTTTGGTCGTATGGCAAATTCGAATACTGTATGCGTCCACCAACTCTCAATAAATTATTACTATCAAGGAATGCATTCAAAGACAATATCTTACTATTATTTGGCAGTGGCTTACAGTGGCTTCAAACAGTTAATTTCACTCTTGGCCTTGTACAATTTCTATTATTTTTTGGGTTGCTGTTTTAAGTTCTGATGGCTGTAAGTATTTCTTATTTCTATTTTCTAAGGTTTCTTTGCAGTTACTGATGAAACGAAGACACCAAGCCATTATTCTACAAGTTTTGTTGAACGAAGAGAATTTACAGACAGGAAACCAATTATCTGCTATATCATATTCTAATTGGGTTAAATTAATACTGCAATTTTACGCCAGAGGATAATACGCCAGAGGATAATATTTTCTTTGTAAGTTTCTCTAGTTTCAATTTCTCGTTCAACATCGTCATCCGCAATCAAAGGTTCTATTTCCGTATCAATCAAGCCTAGCGATTTTTCTTTATCGTTCAATTGTTCAATAAGAACATCTAAGCTTTCTAAAGAAATTTGTGACTGTGAAAGTTCCGTTTCAATTTTTGAAAATATTTTAGTAGTCGTGGTACGCAAACTGGATCGATTCTTTTTCAACTTTTCTAAATTCATTTCAAAGCTTTATGAAACTCTTCAAGAAGAAATGTAAGATTGGAAAGAACTCACTAAATTCGTTGCCCGCAAATAGAAAGTCTGGTCATGTTCGCGATCACTAGTCAGTCAATTTTTTTAATTCCAAATGGTCGATTAAAAATGTCCAAAACTATTTAATTTCGCGGCCGTTGCACCATTTTGTTTTGTATGGTGCGCTCAAGTGGTTCAGTGGATTTATATCTAACTCAAATTTCAATAAAACTACGCACTCATACTTAACACGGCCATTTGGAACGTTTACATTTTTATTCTAAACGAAAACAACAGATTTTACTGTTGCCATTTGCAATTTTAGAAAAGTCAGAAAACATAGATAATAGTCAAAGTAGCGGCATCATTTTAACAGAGCTTCACACAGTAAGAAAAACAAAGATAATGTTCAGACAAGTAGAGAGTTCATTTCACAGCAGTTCCAAACAGGTATAATAGTGATAATATAAATAATGCTTTTTTCTTTTCTAAATTTATTGTTTTTAAAAACTTATGATGCAAATACGAGATTATGCTAATTTAAAGTAGATAATGGCCTAATTTCGCATTTTTATTGATGAATTGTATTTTTTTTTATATAATAAATTAAAAAAGTCGATATCCGGAGAACTAAACAGAATATTGATTCAATTTTACACCAAAAAGACAATATAGCCAATTTAAATCTTTATTCAATTCATATTTGCTTCAATTGTACAATTTAACATTTCTAAATACGAACCGATTGCCTACCATCCCATCACCTTAAAGTTTTGAAACGAATTCGTAGATTTAGAGACACATATTGACCGATTTTCTAGATAAAAAGTGCAGTCTTTCCCATATAAAACCACAAAATAGCGACATATTATTCTTTTTTGCACTTTAGTACAATGTAGAGATAGTCACCTCTTCAAAAACGACAAAAAACAAAAAAAGTATGTCTCATCAACGTAATTCCCTCCGCACCATTATAAACGTTCCTCCTTGTTTTTGAGGGGAAAAACCGGTATTTTCAAAAGCTTATTTTTCAATATTCAGTTAAAACGAATGTGTTTAAATATCACTAAAGAGACCGGTTAAATTGTAACCGGTTCAAAGAAACCGGATTTTTCTCAAGAAATTTCAAACTTCAGTATGAAGAAGGAACTTTCGTAATGGTGTGGAGTAAATTTATGTTGAAATGACCGACTTTTTTTGGTGTTTTTGAAGAGGTGACTATCTCTGCATTGTACTAAAGTGCAAAAAAGAATAATATGTCGCTATTTTGTGATTTTATATGGGAAATTCTGCACTTTTCATCAAGAAAATCGGCCAATGCATGCCTCTAAATCTATGAATTCGTGGCAAAACTTTAAGGTGATGGACTGGTAGGCATTCGGTTCGTAATTAGAGATGTTAAATTGTACAATTGAAGCAAATATGAATTGAATAAAGATTTAAATTGGCTATATTGTCTTTTTGGTGTAAAATTGAACCAATATTCTGTTTAGTTCACCGGATATCGTGTTTTTTTTATTTATTATATAAAAAAATACAATTCATCAATAAAAATGCGAAATTTGGCCATTATCTACTTTAAATTAGCATAATCTCGTATTTGTGTCTAAACTTTTGCATCATACAAATTTTTATTTTATAAAAAAAATGTTATAGCAAATCAAACAATTATGTTTCAATTATAGCATTTCAAAATACTTTTTTAATATGTTTAGGAGGTTTTTGTAACAAATCTAAATTTTACAGCTAAAGAAGTCATTGTCTAAACTTTTGCAACGCAGTGTACATTTTTCTAGTATTGTGTGAATTAAAAAATCCTAATCTTGTCCAGATCAAGTAATTTTTTATATTTATGTTAAAGATATTTTATTCAGTTTGTACACACATTAAAATGCACAATATATAAGCTACAGTTTGAGTTTTTTTTATATTTTAACGGCAACAAACTGGAAAAGTCAAAGCGCACTTTCATAGCTACTCGTTCATCCCCTCCCCCCTATAAAGAAAAAATCTGATAATATCTTAATATTAATCTGGAGTATTATTATACTTGAATTAATAACTTAGTTTTTGCAGAAAAAGTTTGATATTTGGTCTTAAATGACAAGTTTGATTTAGTTGAGGTTTCCGTTTTATTCTAAACAAGTACAAATATTGATAATCAATCTATTACCTTCATAAAGTTATTATCATACGTTATTATTAACTGTGTATTTGATAAACACTATGTATAGATTTTCATAACTAGTTCACGTTGGGAGCTTTGGTCCAGTGGCCAACCCTCCCTTACATAAGTGACCAAGTCTCCCCACCTAGAGATTTCGTAAAGATTGGCACATGGTGCTTTGAAGCCTACTTCATTGCACAAACTTTATAGCTTAAATAAAACCTTTATATAACAGTATTTATAAAATACCACATACCTAAACTTTATGGAATTGGTTTGTCTTTTGCAAATTATGTCTAAAATGTTTACTTTTTGAGATGAGAAACTTTCTTTTTTTATTTTCTCCTCAATGCAAAGAAGTAGCTCAATGAAACTAAGGTGGCTATGCTGACAACAACAGCTTTGAGTACCATCTATTGAGAAAATGCTAAAATATTTTTAAGGGGACGCGGTACCCAAAAAATGACAAAAATATCGATTTTTAAATTTTTAGTGTAGTTTGTTAACTAACTCTTTGTGAACATTATTCCAAAATTTTGAAATGATATCTTAAACAGAAAAAAAGTTATTAAACTTTTTCTGAGCCTATCCCAAATTTTGACACCCATTCTGAAAGCCCATTGCAGACAAAACTTTTATCCAAACTAACCAAATACTATTTTATATTTTGAGCAGGTTTCTAGTTTTACTGTAACTGTGACTGTTTTCGAATGTTTATATTTGTATTCTACAACGTTTTTCTGCAAGCATGATTTCGAAATTTGATAAAATTAAGTAATTTTTTGATTTTTGAAGTCAAAAACCGAAACTACATTTGGATGAAATTATTCTTCAAAGATTTGTGAACTTCTTTTTTTGAATATTGTAAGATATTAATTATGCCTCGTCGATAAAGAAAAAATGCATCTAGTCATCAGAACATAACAAAAAGATGGTGCGAAGACCTATCTTCTTCTACTAATGTTGATCTTGTCAAAACTCAACCTGTATCAAACTTGAGACTAAGCCAACTGAACACAAATATCAGTGAAATTGAAACCAAAAACAGTGAAGCCGTGTACATAATAATTGAATCGAACAAACTTACCGGACTTTTAGCTGGACTGCAGTGTAAATTGTGTGGTGGGGATTCTGTAAGGATTGAGTTCGGTCAAAAGAAAGGGTTTTCCCATGAGTTGAAAGTAGTTTGCGACAAATGTTCAATTTTGAACAAGACTGTTACCTCTTCACGTCTGAACAATGAATAAAAACATTCTGATATCAACTATAGGATTGTCCAATCCTTCCTGAGTTTTGGAAAGGGTTTCGCTGCACTTGAAAATTTCTGTTCGCAGGTAAGAATGGAAGGAATGTCCAGCAAAACTTTCAACGACTACAAAAAACTTATTCTCGACAACTATGTCAAATCGACTGAAACTCATCTTAGAGAAACAATTCTGAAAGTGAAAGAATCACACGGTAAAAATCCTGATGATATTGTTGATATTGCTGTATCGTATGATGGTACCTGGTTAACGCGGGGCCATTCATCTAATATTGGCGTTGCATGTGTGATCGATCTTCTAACTGGATTCGTCGTCGACTATGTAGTGATGTCCAAGCGGTGCACACATTGCGAACAAACTAAAGCCGCTTTAGGAGGAACTTCCCCTGAATTATTCATATGGTATGAAGGCCACAAACCAGAATGCTCGATAAATCATACTGGATCATCAGGCGGCATGGAGGTGCAATCAGCTTTGCAGTTGTGGCAGCGATCTGAAGAGAGAGGTCTTCGATACACTACAATGCTGTCGGACGGAGACTCGAAAGCGTTCATGGCTCTCACAGAAGCTGAAGTCTACGGGAAAGATGTTTTGAAGAAGGAAGAATGCCTAAACCACGTAAGCAAGCGTCTGCGCACAGGTCTCCTAAAATGTGTTAAGGAGTGGCGTTCTACAGGCGTGACACTGGGCGGTAAAAAGCACGGAAGTTTGACAAATACTACTATTCAGAAACTGTCGAAATACTATAAAAATGCAATTATTAATAATAAAGATAACATAAATAACATGAAGACAGCAATTTATGCATCATTGTACCACTGCATTTTCACAGACGATAAACCTCAGCACAATAAATGTCCCAAGGGTGAAAATTGTTGGTGTTTTTTCCAAGCTGCAGAAGCTCGCGGTCAGAAACCTGGAAGACAAAAGGATAACGTTGGAACTCCAATTTTGGAAAAACACGTGCCCATGATTTTGCCAATCTATCAACGATTAGCCTCCGACGAGATACTGCAGCGTTGCTTACGTTGTGCTACACAAAATGCAAACGAAAGCTTGCACTCAGTAATATGGAGTAAATGTCCCAAAGAAGATTGTGCCTCTATTTCTCGAGTAACTATAGCAGTTTGTGAAGCCATCGCAACATTCAATGCTGGAACTTCAAATGCCCTTCGAAAATTCCGTGAAGAATGTGGAAGAGAGCTTGATGGATTTTCTAACAATCAAACCATTTCAAGGGATTTACGAAAGACCTACTTAAGAATGAGAAAAAACAATGTAAAATTTAGGGCTGCCAAGAAATTAATTAAGCGTGCAAGATTGTTGCGATCTAAAGAAATAGCAAAAAAAGAAGGAATTCTTTATAATAGTGGAGGTTTATGGAAAAATGGTGTGGTTGTTTGGTGAAATGGTTGTGTAAACGGTATGTTGATTTTCTCAGTTTGATTTTTTTCAATTTGTGTAATGGTTAAATCCCTAAGGCTTTTAGATAAATAAATGTAGAGCTCCAAAATTTTTATCCTGTGTTAGGACATATATGATTAACAAAAGTTGGTATGGGATAAGGTCTATTGTAGATAGTTTTTTTTTTTAAAAATGTTGAAGTTGAAAATTTAAATTTTAAAAATTTTTTGGGCATTTTTATACTTAAAGCTACATAACTTTTCTTCTTTAATTGATAGCTCTAAATCCATACCAACTTTTATTAATAGATGTTGTGGGAACATTTTGCAAAAAAAAAATTGAAAATTCTTTAAATTGTAGGAGGAGTAGCATTTCGAAAAAACGTTAAATATTTTAATTTTTTTTAATTAAAAAAAAAACTTCTGTTTCAATATTTATTTATTTTCTGGATATGTTTACTGAAGGTTAGTTCTTTGTAAAAAAAGTTAAATTTGCATGCCAGTGATAAAAATACTGGATTTGATTTCTTAGGTACCGCGTCCCCTTAAATACTAAAATTTAAAAGTGGGCCCTTATGGCCAAGGCTCCCCAGGCTCTCTTATTTTAGTCTCTAAGATAGCATCCAAAATATCGATTTCAGGTTCTTTGCCTGAAAGTTTTTAGAAACCCGAAAAAACATTATTTCACCAACGAGAACATTTAAGGACAACACCCATCCAATGACAAGAATCACCAGGCAACCAGAGACGTCCTTCACAGTCAACGGTTTGACGCCGTCCTCTTTTTTGATGCCCTCACTCTTTAATGACGCCAAAGCTAGCTTCAGCGAAAGGTCACGTAGCAACTTGCCGTAAATTCCAGAAGACTCAATCCTCGAGATGATTGAATCAAGCTTCTTCTTGCAGCAGAAGTTTTTGTTGAGAGCCAGCGCAATGGGATTGAGCAGGACGACGTCCTTGGACATCCAGTACCTGTCTTTTCTAAAATCGAAGAAGAGCTTGAAGTACGTCGTGCTATGCAGTACCACAGTTCTAGAGTCGACAAACCTGCGTGAAATACAGATGACTTTTTAAAATAATGCAATTAACACATTCTATCTGAATTATTTCGATAGCAATGTTTCCAGTTAAATTTCCGGTAATTAAAGCAAGACTTTTTGCGGGTGTTGAATGACTCACCTCTCAAGAGTCCCAAGATCATGTGGCTTGTAGAACCAGTTGTTTTTTTCTATGAGTTGACCCAGGACTTGGTTCTTCTCGTTAATCGACGCTTTTAATGCCGTCGTCCAGTCCGTGCCTTTGAGAGCGGAGCACCTGTGGAAAATGTCGTCAAAACAGCCTTAGGCCCGTTTTCTATGGTACGCTTATGTTAATAATCTCCATAGTTTAACTGTGATGGGTTATTCTTGTAATTCGCGCAATTATTTCACCGCAGTGACAGGCGGAGTTACTGAAAACAATACTCACAAAGAATAATAAACTGCTTATCCCCGAACTCAAACTTTAAACAGCATATATTTTCAGAAAAAAAGAACAGTATACAACTGTTTAAAGAAAATAACAGTATTTATCTGTAAATATATGGTTTTGTTCTGTAAAATTAACATACTTTTTTTTACAGTGTAGTGTAGTTAGTATTGGCGAAAGTGCACTTGCCTGTGAGTGCCCCTTTGCACAGCTTCAGAAAGCTCTTGGAAGTTGTCGATTGAGGGGCCGCTTATGGGCAGGGTCAGAAACGAGAGCAAAGTAGAAGAGTAGCTCGAAGTGACCACCAGCGTGAAAAGCAACCAGCAACCGACGAGGAACCTGTTAAGAAGCCGATACACACTGTTAAATTTGACTGTAATGCTGTGTCTACTGTATAGCTTAGCGGTCTCTAGTTTTATGCAGTAGACCCTCTTAACTTGTAAATTTGTAGCGAAAATATAAATTAAATACTCTATAATTACAAGCTGCTTAATAATTATACTATAAAGTTTAAGAGATTTATGTGTTAAAAAGTTTTCTTAAAAAAGTTGATGTTTTGACTTGTTGAATCAAAGTTGACTTGAGCTACATGAGGCTAAAAGATGCCAAAACAATTTGCCAATAGAAGTTTATAAAATATCTAGAAATAGTCATTACAGCTACTGCTCTTCTTTAGTTTGTATTTACCGTTGGTACTTGTTTTCGTTGGTACTTTTCCCTTTCGTGGGCATCTCTTCCAACGGAGTCTTTATCTACAAACAGAATATTATTTCGACAAAACAGTATACACAGCTAAAGATACACAGAAAGATTCCGTTTGGCTGTCTACTGTATAGCTAGAGCCTAGATGCATCTACCTGTACAGTAGACACTTTCTTAACCGGCTTAAAAGGAACCGATGACGAGCCGGCAAATAGAAAATCCGGCTGAACAGGAGTGAAATTGATTAAGGTTTGTGTGCACATTTCATTGCACATTTACACATTGATGATATTGACCTTAAATACACAATAAAATTATGAAAGTGATGCGCCATTGCACTTAATGTATTCTATCCTTAGAAGCTGTATAATTTAAAAAGAACGTTTTTTTAAACCTTGAAAATCGGAAATTTGCTACCAGAAATAGAGCCAGGAAAACGCCGATTATTTACGGCGTATGTAAATGCGCCTGTAATTTCAGCATTTTGTTTTGTATCAGCACCATATCGACGGGGGATCGATAACTGAACATGTCCTGTTTATCTTATTTTTTACGTTGCAAGGATAAAAAAATTCGACCAGTTAAAACGGAGATCCGATTAAAAAAGCCCGGTTAAAAGGAGGAAGTCTACTGTGCATTGACACTTGTTTACATTAAAATTGAATATTTTAACTACACTAAACCCCCATTTAAAATAACCATCCCCCAAATCCCCCGGCTGCTTTAGGATGTTCGAAAGCAACTTCCAGAAACACTAACCACCACCGCGGACGTGTCAGAATACGCATAACGCAACCATCGTAGCACTAATCTCTAACCAGACTGCCACAGCGAACGGGTGGAGGATATTGGTGCAAGTCTACATATAGTAAATTCAAGCTTGAACAAAACCTCCATTTGAGAGATCCATCTCCCAACTCCAGCGGCTGCCTCAGGATGCTCGCGAGCAGCTTCCAGAAACACCAGCCACCGCCCAGGACATAGCAGAGGACGGTTAAGGCGATCACGGTTGCACAAATTCCGATCCAGACAGTCGCATCAAACGGATAGACACATGCAAAGTAGGAGTCTATGTTTCCTGGCTTTTCACCCATAAAAGCCACACCATCGACGTTGTAAGGTCTAGAAAAGTCCACAACAGAAGCCCTCTGCTCAGATATCCTTAGCATGCCAGTTCCTATGTATGCCTCATTCCTGGCCACCATGCCAATGATGCCAGTAAAGTTCCCGTCTTTATTTATGATCCCGAATTCGCCGTCTTCGGGGATCACGATTCTGTAGTCCATGCCCAGTGCAGTCAGTACGATGGTCAGGAACTTGGCCTCAAGTCCAACGGCTCTCTTGTTACCATCGGCGTCTGAATACAGGTCCACGAAATTTGTCGTAGGTATAGCAGCTACAGTCACTGTTTTGAGGGTATCCATATTAAATTTGTAACGATGAAGATATTACAAAATTAGCCCACTGTATGCTAAAAAATTACACAAAAATGCTGCGCGAACTTAACTTCTTACGTTCTGCAGCATAATGTTTATTTTTAAAATAAAATAGAATTTTTTAAAAATCAAATAGAACAGAAAAACAAACATTGGAACAACTTTTTTGAAGTCACTAAAGCTAAAAATGCGAGATATTTCCATACAAAAGGACAGCTGAACAAACCCTTCGCTATTTACATAATCTTTACTTAAATAAGGTTAGGAAAATGAGTGCTTCAAAATAACAATATTTAACTCCGTTAACGATGGTTGCCAATAAAATATGCCGTGCGAAAATAGGCTTTGTGTTTAAGTTTTCTAAATAAACAAAATAGAAGGCAAACAAAATTATAGACAAATAAAGACTATAGTAATGGACAATTTTTACGCGAGACAAATTAAGTTACTCGCAAATCTAATTTAAAGAACTTAATGTGACGTTTTTATTCGTGAATTTGGTTTACAAAAGGACGGTAATAGGTTAAATTTGTAAGGTCTCTTCAGAAATCAATGACAAATCAAATAATAGTTATTTATGCAATACGTGTGAAAAGTAATACTTCTTTTTAACTAGTGGATTTTATTTCACGAGTGAGGAACGAGCGAGTGAAATAATGATACGTGTTTTAAAAAGTTTACTTTTCACATGCGTTGCATACACTACTATTTATAATTACTTTTACATTGCGTGAAAAAAATCTGATTTTTACACTATAATTTTAATATCAGACGCGTGTGAAAAGTTATACTCTTTAGAAACAGTGATAAAAAAAATTACTTTTTTCACCCAAAAGCAGTGAAAAAATAGTTTATTTTTGCAACTAGTGTGAAAAGTAAGGCTTTTTTTAAACGAGTTGAATAAATTATTAAAATAAATTCACGAGTTTAAAAAGACTATTTTCAACGTATTGTCATACACTATTTTTTATAATAACGTGCAAAAAAAGTATTTATTAAATTGGCATTTATTGATTGGCTTTTTATTTTTTTTTATTATCACGTTCAAATGATTTGAAGGTGATTATTTATATTAATGATTATTTTAAAATCACGTGCAAAAAGTATTTCTTAGATTGGCATTGGAAATAAGACGCCAAATAAAGAATCGTGTTCAAATAAAGAATTTCACACCAATCAGATGCTCTTATTTACTTTGTCGCACTAGTGCGTAAAAGTAACTTTTAAACACGATTCCGTTAAAAGCATCACTTTTTCCACAATTATTGATTTGAAAAAGTTAGTTTTTTTGCACGATATTATAAAAAGTACTTTTTTTCACTCTTTTCATAAGATGCCAACATTTCAAGTAAAATTTCTATTTCATAATATTCATAAAATCCAGAAATTTATTAATCTTTCTTATTTATAAATATTATGCGCGTGAATGTTATTATTTTTTATTTTTAAAGCAGTATCCATGTTCAAATGTTTGACTTCAAACTAAAAAAATAAGTTTGCCTTTTGTAGTTCCAGAGATGTATCGATGCCGATCTTCTTTACGTAAAAAAATAACTCGGGAATTACTTTTGAACCAATGAGATTTGATTTTTTCACGTAATTATAAAAAATAGTGTATGGAACACGTGTAAAAAGTGTTACTTTTCACACTTGTTGCGTAAATAACTATTTTATAATTGCGTGAAAAAATCCGATTTTTACCCTATAATTTTAATATCAGACGCGTGCGAAAAATTATACTTTTTAGAAACAGTGATAAAAAAAATTACTTTTTTTCACCCAAAAGCAGTGAAAAAAAGTACATTTTTTCACTCTTTTCATAAGATGCCAACATTTCAAGTAAAATTTCTATTTCATAGTATTCATAAAATCCAGAAATTTATTGATCTGCTTTATTTATAAATATTATACGCGTGAATGTTATTATTTTTGAATCAGTATCCATGTTCAAATGTTTGACTTTAAACTAAAATATAAGTTTGCCTTTTGTAGTTCCAGAGATTTATCGATGCCGATCTTCTTTACGTAAAAAAAATAGCACGTGAATTATTTTTGAACCAATGAGATTTATTTTTAAAAAATGGTGTATGAAACACGTGTGAAAAGGAAACTTTTTAAAACACGTGTCATTATTTCACTCGCTCGTACCTCGCTCGTGAAATAAAATCCACTAGTTTTAAAAAGTGTTATGTTACTTTCACACTTGTTGCATAAATAACTATTTTACTACGCTTTTGAGTGAAAAAAAGTACTTTTTTTCACTGTTTCAAAAAGTCAAACTTTTTGCACGCGTCTGATATTAAAGTTATAGTGTAAAAGTCGTATTTTTTCACGCAATAGGAATGTTTCTTATGATATCACGCTCTCCGCGTACTGCGATTTTATTGGTTGTTTCGTTTTCTTTCCGTACTACGATTTATTGGTTGTTTCGGTTTCAATTCACGATCAGAATGCGGAAATAGATGAAAATAAACTTTTCTTTCTATGCAAATTTTCTTTAATTAATGATTAGAACAATAAAAAACACAGCAAGAAGCTGGCATTTAAAAAAAATTACAACTAAACTATTCTTAGAAAACCCAATTTCGAATACCAAAACAAAAGTAATTCGAGAACAATGAAAACAAGACCACGGAGCTGTTGCCAGATCCGACGTGAAACAACCACATTTTAAAATATATATTAATAGTAAAAATAATGAGATAAATATAAAAAAATTTAATTTATCAATCAGATATGCACTTGTACATAAGAACTTATCGGAAAATATATTTTGTAAAATATTTCTCATCATTGTACTACCCGACCAAATAAAGTGGTAGTAATATCGATTGTTTTTCTCAACTGGGCTCGTATTCTCATATGTTGATAAACTTGAATTTTAGCTATTACAATTTCTTTTGGACTTCATAAATAACACATAAAAAACCTTAACAATGGCATTTTTAATATTCTTTAAAACATTGTTATGGCTCATTTTTATGTTCTAAACTCATGTCTGAATTAGTAAATACTTAAACGCTTTCTTGAGGCTTGTCAAAAGGATGTGCGTATGATACACCACTTGCGGTTGTATAATTGTTTGAAAATTCTGTAAAGATTCCCATGCAGAAAAATACGTTATTGCATTTAAATTTATATGCAATCTAAAATTTAAGTTAATTTAGTATTTTAAAGCAGATCATTTTCAGCGAAATTAGTTCTCCAACTAATGTTTTATTTAAAATCTCATTGCATATTCGTTGTCGACCTGTTGTTAGTACTAGAAAAAAATCCCCAATTTATTTCAAATAAAAGGTTAGATTACTTTGAAAACGATCCATCGAATGTCTTAAAATATATTGTATAAATTTTAGGAAAGGGTACTGTTAATAATGATTTTTTTGTTATATTTTTAAACTTTGACGATCTATATAGATGAAATAAAATGGAAAGCATATCTTATATATTGCAATCCATAAACTGACTACAATCAAAGTTTTAACTTCAAAAACGACAGCATGTCGAAAAATTTAAAAAGAAGTTTAGACAAGAATTGATAAAAAGGCTGAAAGTGAAAGGTATTAAAAGAAAAACACAAATTTTTCAAGATAGATGCAGCTGCAAACTGCATAATTAAAAACAAAACGAATGATAATTCTTTAAGTAACTGTTAAAAATTGAGTTACACATTAAACTAATTGTATGAATTTCAAAATACGATTTAATTTATCGTTTTTGAAAGTCTACAAAATACTGTAATTTCTACAAAAGAATTAACTTATGCAGTTTCTTTGAACCATTTATCATTTTTTTTTCTAACTCAATGGACATCTGACCACTGTTGCCATTCATTTGTTACAAAAGATTCTGCAATAAAACAGTATAACGTTCAACGTATTTAAGAAACGTGATCAAACTTTACATTTTTAAGTTGCTACTATATATTCAACAAAGGCGATTTCATTTTGAACTACCAAACGAGCGTTCTGGTTAGGCTATCTACATTATCTTTTATCGCACCTTTCAATAAAATGATGCAGCCAAACGTGAGAAAAATAAAGAAATTAAATTTTAGCTGATAGACGTATATATGAAGAGCTGAGTGGAAGAACGTGTTAAGTGACATTTTTGAAAAAATTGAGATTTTTGTGTCAATGATCATGTTATTACCTGCTTTAAACATATCAGCTTTCAATTTTTTAGAAAACATATCCAATCCATAAACAATAGGGTACTTGACTGCATCGCCAAAATACCTTCCAATATTATTTAAATTATAGTTGAAAGTCAAAAATAACAAATGCATATAATTTTTTTGAGAAATAAATCTTTAAATTATTAAAAAAATCATTTTAAAAAGGCAGTTTTTTCACGTGATCATCACGTGTTCACAAACACAACGGTTTGGCTGACGTCACTTGTAACTATAAACAAACCGGCGTGATGTTTTTTGTTTTCTGATTAAACTTGATTTAATCTAATTTACTCTTGAAATAATAAATATTGAGATAATGTAAGGCTTTTTACAGAAGCGGATATTTCAAATTTGCCTAAAATCGATTCCAATGTGGTGTTTCAAAGTTTGTTTATAGTCACTAGTGACATCACAGATACCACGTGACAGCCAGGAAGCGTTTTCGGGAGTGATTTTTCGTCCTAATTTTAAAATTTATTTTTTTGCCTTTTTTATGGGGTATTGAAAAAAAGAAAAAATACGGGGGTTAATATTTTTGGCATAAGAATTTTAAGCCAATAAAAAAAAATTTAAAGTCAAGTCCCTTTTGGGAAATCCATAAACTACGTTTATTAAAATTACGAATTATACCCATAAATCGTTTATTTTTCGCTTACGAATTTGGGGAAGGTACACGCGTTTTCGTCCACTTTTTAATGGAAAAGTGCTAAGGATCCTTGCATTTTCTTCCACCAAAATCGCCCGATTCCGGAACGATCGTTTGGGAAGAACGTGCTAAGTGACACGTTTGCGGAAAATTTTCGGCTTTCGCTTGCATTAATAGCAAAACAAATGGTTCTTTTGTAGTTTTAATCAAAAAGAATTTCAACAAAAATGTAATTATATTTTCCTATTTAACTTTAATTATTAAATTTAATCAATGAAATAAAATTTTAATGCTTTAAAACTGGGTTTTGAGTGCATTTAGCAAAAATAGGAAAAAAAAGCATATTGATTTTAAATTTAAACGGAGTTAAAGGTTTTTTCCCTTTTATAAAATATCGTTACTTGAATGTCGTCTGATTTTTATTGTAAAAAAAACATAGAAAATTTTAGCAGCGAAAGAGGTATAATTAAAACAAAGTTGCCCCCCTGCTCTATGGAGATCGCATTTTCGCGTTAAAACACCATTGCCCCCAAAGATTCAAAGCATTGGTTTGTTTTAAAAAATAAATTATGGGTACAAAAATAGTTTTAAAAGCCATTTTACTTTTGATCTTAAGCATCGAAGCATTTTGTGCAATGTCCTAAACTCCTAAAAGTATAAAATGGAATTAAGAAGCAAGCGGAAAGCTAAATTTTTTGATTGAAAGTGTGAATAGCAGCTTACGGTAAGTACAAATTTAAGAGATATTGATTTGTTATGTAAAACCCTAAAATATTTTTATAATAATTGAGTAAAAATAAAGGAAGTATAAAACGTTATAAGTTCTTCATATTTATTAAAATTCGAGACTTTAAAAAAGTATATGCATACGATTGTAAAAATAAATTTGTTTAAACGATCATTTTCACTGTTGTAGAAATGCTGTAAATTAAAGTAGTTTCTTAAAATTGATTAAACCCTTAATTGAAAAGGAGAAAGAAAAACGAAATACCTTATATCTTGCCACACAACATTTTTTACTTTTTTTTTTAAATATCAAAGCTTGTTTTTAAATCCGATTATTCTTATCTAAAAAAAAATTTAAAAATTTATTTTGCGAAAAATTACATCTTACATTATTATCTTTTTTTATAAGTCTTTTAAATTTAATATTTCTTTTATTACATGCATTTGTGTTTTTCTTTTACATTTTTTGTATCTTTTTTTAAGTTATTTGTCTTATTATTTTTCAAAGTATTTAGTTTTATAATTTCAGTGATAATGGTATTTTTAAAAAAAATTTTTCAATTAAAAAAATTACTCATCTTAAGAAGAAGTTTAAAAAACGTATAAACCTACTTTCTTTTAACTTAAATATCAAAGAAATCCTTAAGTTAGAGACAGAGGGACAAAACAAAAGTATAAGATAGGTGACTTATCTTAAAAAAACTAGGAATGTGTAACTCTATAATCAAAAGCTCATTTAAAAAGTTATAAAACCTTATAAAGTTTTTTTCAATTATTTCAAACCTAAAAAGTTTATGGGAGCATCCTACTTGCGCATGCGCAATTTTCTCGAAAACCTATTAGACATTCAACAGGAACTAGGAACCCGTGTATAAATTTAAAGTCCGTTCTATTTTTTTCGAACTGCAAAGTTGTTTCAGACAGACAGACGGATCAATGTAACCCCCCCTCCAATTTTTTAAAAGGAGCAGAAAAAAACGTGTAGAAAGCACAAAATCTTCATTTTGGATTATTGACCCCCCTCGCAATAGTTTTATTACCTTAATTTTATTAGGTAATTGAAAGTAATAACTTTAAAAAATTGGAAGGGTACAAAGGAATTGGAGGGGATAGTGGACGACAGGAAGGTGGCCAAACACTATCATTGTAGTCATCTAATTTTTTCTTTCGAACCCCCCCCCCAAAAAAAGAATTTTCAAAACAGGCACTTTGGATCGGAAAATTGAAAGGGATATGGACGGACGGACAAAATGACGGAACCGGACAGGCAAACGATTAAAAAATAAAAAGAGATTATGAAGTCCTATTTCCAAACATAAAAAGAATTTTGAAAACGGAAGGTTGTGTATAAATTATGAAAGGGTTAATGGACCCAAAATTACCTTTTTAAAAAAGTCACTTAGCCGTTTTCCACTAAACGACTGCAAATCTGAAAACACTTCGGGGGAAAACGTCCAAGTGCTGATGTGTCAAGCGCTTTTGTAAATTTCGTGTTTTACGTAAATCGGTTTAAGCCAAAATCCACCAACATTTTGAAGAACCAAAAAAAAAAATTCATGCAAAAAAAATGATTTTAGAATTTACAGAAAAGTTGCAAACTAAAAACTTTGAAGCTCATTACTCCTTTTCACCTTTTTGTCACTTAGCACTTTCTTCCACTAAGCTCTTCATATATGCTCGTGGCACTGAAGAGTTAAGGAATTTGATGGTTTTGTGTTTTTGTTAAACAAAGTTGACTAGAACTAAAAGGCCTATGGCGGGCCGGCCTCGAAATTTATCTCAAAGAAAATTTTTAAAATTTGCAAAATCGGATTTGACTACTGGTCTACTTTTTGAATATTTTAAAATTAATTTAAACAATGATTTTTCACAAAAAACAGCATAATTAGTTGACTTTTTAAAAAACTTAATGTGCATTGCATTTGGGTTTCAGTTAATTTTTCTTCAAGTTTTAAACAGTGTAAAAATTCAGAAAATCTCTTGACCCAGATACATAAAAAAGCTAAAAAAAAATTTAAAAAAAATCTCACGCCACCAAAAAAATATAAAAAAAAAGTAACTTTTGTAATTAAATGAGTTTTAGCAATTCGGTTTTTTCGTTGTGTGCTATTTGAAAGTACGACTATCTTTGAAACTTACTTAAAACCCCGGTAGATACGATTCTATAAGACATTTAAATAAAATATTAGTTGAGGAAGCTTTTTTGCTTAAAATTGCTTCTTTTGAATTACCAAAAAGAGATGAACACCAAACATTTCCACATTGCTTAAAGTGTAATAAGTTCTGTCTGTCCATCTCTGCATATTTCTCGAAATAATTATATGGTACCGCATGCATCAAGCGTGTTCAATCTTCAACAAGGAAAAGAAGCACTTTAAATTCAGACACGAGTCTCACATGTAAAAACGAAGCAATAAAAAAATTATTTGAAGAAGGTTATGATGAAATGGGTGAAGTTAGTTTACATTTTGATGAAAAACTTTGCAGTCTGAAAGTGACTTTTGAAGTAAAATAAAGTTCATCAACATAAACTATAAAATGTATGCAAAATTAAAGTCGTTCGCAAAAATAAAGACATAGTTTAATTTTAGCGAATGGTTTTTCACAATTAAATTTTACAATAGTTTTTTTGTCGATAAGTGCTGTCCCTTGTCAGCATAATGATACAACAATTTTAAGAATTCTTTAAATTTTTATTCTTTACTGTAGAGATTTAAATACGAAGTTACGACTTAATGATGTGTTTTTTAATAGCCTTTCATTTTACACATACAATACACTTTTATAAATATAAATTCTGTAGCCGAAAAAAGGGTTTTTCGCAGTACATATGTTTTTTTTGCCATCGCAGGGACTTTATTCTCGTCCCCAAAACCTTTTTTGTTCTATTGTTTAGTTGTAAGATTCTCATGTAGGGCAAGTAGTTTTTAAAAAATACGTTTGATAAGTTTCGTTTAAATTATAATATGGTTTTGGATGATTTTAAATGCTAATAAGTTTAGACTTTTTGTCCTACAACTTTTCAAAAATTTCCTTTTCAGTTCGAAAGAAGATTTGAATATTAAGGTTGAAATTGTATCAAGGTGAAAAAAATTGGGAATGTGGTTTAAATTTTTGCCAAAACCTA